>JASDQU010241338.1:116589-134257 GCA_032191745.1 Picea mariana
TAATGACTTTTATGTTTTTTTACCAAGTGCTTTAATGTTTTCACTAAGTGCTTTAATTTTTTGTTGATGAAAATCTTATCTTTGTTTATAAAAAATGTCTATTTTGTAGTTGAATTTTAATTGTTTGTTATATAATATAATAATTTAATTTGTAATATTTATGGTATAGTGTTTTAATTTTTTGTTGATGAGAATCTTAATTTTTGTTTATAAAAAATGTCTAGTAGTTGAATTTTAATTGTTTGTTATATAATATAATAATTTAATTTATAATATTTATGGTATAGTGTGAAGATTTTTATTGTTTGTTATATAATATAATAATTTAATTTATAATATTTATGATATAGCGTGAAGATTTTTTTTAAGAAATGTAAGACATCTTTTTTCATAATTGTGAATAATATTTTGAGTAAACTTGATGGTATAAACTAGTATGTTTTAAATTTAAATTGAGTTTTTATTGACATGGAATTAGTCAAATGCAAGCATCTACACTAATTAATTAATTACCACTTGTAATAACATTTCTAATTTTACACCAATTAATTAATTACCACTTGTAATAAAATTACATTTCTAATTTCACGTGTAGTTTTTTTTTATAGTGTGTAAAGTTTAGCTTTTTGAAGAATGTAGTTTTATAAAATAAAAAACTCTTGAACACAATCCTTGGAAAATGGAAAACTTTTAGCTCTTACAATGATAAAATTGTGACATGCTCTTTCTTTCATTATTTCCTTTTCCAAGGAAATAACATATTTTTGAGCAAGTAGAATAAAAAATACAATCATAAGGTGCATTGAGCTTTGTCCAAAAACCCTTTTATAAAGTAAGGGTATACATAGCAATTAAATTTGGGTTGCTAAATGATTTACAAAACATATGTCAAAGTGCCTTTTATAGGGTACACAAGACTTGAGCTATCAAATGTTCCACAAATCTAACAAAAAAAACATAAATGTCAAACATATAAATATTAAAAGTCATTTAGCATTGATTGTTTATGAACATTAAGTTGTCCATTTTCAAAGTTAGATATTGAAAATTGATTCTCTAGAAGTTCTAACTCTTTTTTGGATAGTTTATTGGCCACTTAGTTGTGTTCATGGTACACATATGGAAAGGTAATAAAAAGGTTTTGGTGATTTGCTTCACTATGCTTAGTAACTGCATAGAGACCAATGTCCTATACTTGTACTTGCTCATTCATCCAATTCATTACTAGTAGTGAATCCCCAAATTTGAGTTCAATCTTGTGATTTTGTCTTTGATAGGCCCCATCAAAGAGGCCCCAATGCATGGATTGATCCACTTGAAAGTCACTAATGGGCTTGGGAGTCTTAGTTAAAGGATACTCTTTGTAATATGGAAGAAACCCCACCACATGGGTTGAGACTTGAATATTGGGCAAATATTTATCCTCGAACAATGGGGAATTTCTTTCTAGCCATATTCCCCATAACACAAGATAAGGCATGACTTTAAAGCCCTCCTACTCCTTTTGTTTGAACCATGATTCGAAGAAGCCCCACCACATAGGTTGAGACTTGAATAGTGGGCAAATATTTATCCTCAAACAATGAGGAATTTCTTTTTGGCCATATTCCCCATAACACAAGATAAGGCATGGCTCTAAAGCATTCCAACACCTTTTGTTTGAACCATGATTGGAAACTAATTTTGATAATTGTGCCTTGCATGAGCAAAACAAAACTAGGGGACTCTTCAACCTCTTGCCAAACTTGTGAGGTATATGCACATTGGAGGAAAGGATGTGCATTGGTTTCCTCTCGAGTAAAGCATAAAGAGCGTCTCCTAAGCATTGACTTGCCCTTGTTTCGAAGTAAATCCTAGGTCAACACCTTATTAGTTAGCACTAACTACATAAATAGTTTGGCTTTTAAAGGTGCCTTCACCTTCTAGAGGATTTTCCACCACTAGCACACTTTTTCATTTTTGTGCTTAGAGTGCTTGATAACCAAGTTTTGTGGTGTAAGAATCCCCATGTTTATTTAGGCCCCAAATTAGGTTGTTTGAATTTTTCCTAATTCTAGTATGAATGTTTTGCAATTTTGAGATGTATAAGTTCCATAGACTTACCTAGTCCCTTTCTATCCCTAGATCTTCAAAACCTATCAATCTTGGTTCCCACATTGTAGTTTCAACAAGCTTATTTATCAAATTTAGAATATATCTCCCAATCAATTGTAGATGTTGCACAAGCTCCCTCATGAGAAAAATATTCCCATTATAGCCCATAATGGTATCCATCTCAATTTGTACTTGTGACTTGTTCCCAATATGCCAAGCCAAATAAGAAACCTATGATTAGGAATGCCAAGGTCAAAGCCTTCCATTAGTTGGATACATTTTGGATCGACTTACATTCTTTTCTTCTTCAATCTAGTGATGAACCAAAGGCAATATCTTTTTGAATCAAAATTTGACTCCAAATATTATTTGTGGTAAGAGCCATCCGTAATGACTTTGTTGCCAATGAGTGATTGAAGAGGTGGATATTTTTTTAGGTTGTCTCGTAAAGCTTTAGGAGTTGCTATCTTTTGCCATCAAACTCAATGTGTCTCTTTAAAATGGCTACTTCCCCAACAGAGAAAGTTATAGTAGAACTTTCAAATTTTTTCTAAAATACCCTTGGGAATATGGGTAAGAGTGTGCCAGTAAATCAGAATGGCCTCTAGTATTGTTTTGACAAGGACCAAATGTTTCCTTCTCAACAAATGCCTATTACACCACAAGGACATTCTTTTATTTATTTATTTTAGATACCAACCACCACTAATGCACCTTCCCATAGGAGTTTGGCTTCAAATTAAAACCCAAGTATTTAATACCATTATTCATACCCAAGTGTTGAAAAGGAATCAATCTTTCAAATTCCAAACAGAGCTCATCATTCACATTGGAAGTGGAAATGGCTGATTTGGTATTTTTAACTTCCATTCTACTAGCCTTATTGAATAGAAACAATGAATCTTGCAATGGGGATCCTTCACGAAGCGACTTGAAACAAATGATAACACCATCCACAAAGAGTAGATGTGATAGAGCTTCTCTGCTAATCCTTATTCCTTGAAATAACCTTGTTCTTCTTCCTTCTAGAATTGACCTGCTGAGGCCTTATGCTACTAGAAGGAAGAGATAAGGAGATAGGGGACACCCTTGCCTCAACCCCCTAGTAGGCTTGAAAAAAGGTGAGGTTGCACCATTTATCAAAATGACAATAGAAGTTGTTGTGACATAGCAAATTATCCACCTGACTAAGGGAAGTCAGAACCCTAGATGAATTGAGTAATAACTAGAGATATAGCCAAGACACTTTATCATAAGCCTTCGAAATATCAATCTTGACAATTGCAACTGGAGAGTGTGAAAGCTTGATAGTGTAAACCTTATTCGGTTGTACCAATTGCCTTGTGTATTTGTCTTCCTCTTAGAAAACCAAACTGCTCTATTGAAATATAGTTTGACAATATTGGCTTTAGCCTAACAATAATCAATTTTGCAATAATCTTATACATGCAGTTACAAAGTGAAATAGGTTGAAACCCATCAATTGACATTGCACAACCCTGCTTAGGGATCAATGCTAGCAATGTTGCATTAAGATTCCTAGAAACCAATCAAATGAAGTCGGGAAATCTTGCTTAGGGATCAATGCTAGGATTGTTGCATTAAGACCCCTAGATAATCTGTGAGTTGTGTGTACCTCATCCATCGCTCTCAATAGATTTGTTTGAAGAAGATAAAAAAATGCAATGTAAAACTCCAATTGACCATCCATCAAGATCGAGATTGCGATCCTTTTTGAAGGAAAGTAAGGTATTGTTCAACTCTTCAAATTGATCACAACTCGATATATTTGAAGATGGGTCATGGTGGTCAACAATCCTTGATGATTTGAGGGAAGTCCTGCACCAACCAACTTGGATTGAACTTAAAGGGTGTGCTCGACCTAGGGTCTTCCTTATTGACCTCCAACATGATAGGAAAATGGCTCAAGCACCTATTAGGGCAGATCCATGATTTGGACCTATCCACCTTTTGCAACACCAAATTATTAACCACAAACTGATCTAGCCTTTTGAAAATCCCTTCACTCCCATACCTATTATTGCTCTAGGGAGGTCTAAGCTTTAAGGGCTCCACATCAACCAGACTACTCTACTCAAAACGATTAAGAAAAAAATCTGCAAGTTTGTCCACACGAGCTCTAGTCCCCCAAACTTGCCTTTGGTTTAGAGTAAAAAATCATATCACCCCCCATGATGAAAACTATCAGAGTTAAAAACATTGTAAACTAAATAGCTTATCCCATAACTGCTGCTTTTCCTTGTAGGGCTCATATATGTTGAGATTAGTAAAGGATAATCCGCAACATTTACTAAAAAATTTGTTACAAAGACTTGATGAAATGACAAAGGAGTTTATCATGGTGATATTTTGGTTCCACCTCGTTATTAAATTCCCCCAACAAACCCTCAAAATCATCTGCAAGGAAATGCCAAGAGCTAAAAATCTTCCTCAAGATTAGTAAAGGATAATCCCCAACATTTATTGAAAACTTCGTTACAAAGACTCGATGAAATGGCAAAGGAGTTTATCATGGTGATATTTTGGTTCCACCTCATTATTAAATCACCTAACAAACCCTCATAATCATATGGAAGGAAATCTTTAGAACCAAAAATCTTTCTTAATTTAGGTATTAACAGTGTCCCCTTCCCCATAATCTCTTGAATCAAAACAATGTCAAATCAATCAAGATCAACTTGCCTTCCTAAGGCCAACTTCTTGGCTTGGCCCCTTGTTGATAAAAAAAAATTGATCACCTAGATTTCCATCTCTTGGAATAACAAAAAAAAATTGACATTAGAAGAAGGAAATTTTGAAAGATTATCAGTTCATAGGATAGCCCTTAGTCTCAGCATCGTCATGCATTTCATGGATTAAAAATCCGAGTCCGTATGCTTAAGATATTCAGGCTTTTGTTCAATTGCCCAAAAAACGCTTTTCCATGTGCAACACAACTCTTTTTGGAATTAAGATTTTCTTAGAACCATGTCCATTTTCATAATCACAATTATATTTTTGGAACCACGTTGATTTTCTTGCAACCACATTTATTATTCTTGGTTCTATTCTTAGTACTCATTTTCTTAGTTCTTCATTTTTGTAGTTCCACTCTTCCATAATTAGCATTTTCTTGGTTCTCCATTCCCACTTTCCCCACTTTTCATACTTAGTCTAATTTACTGTTGCAGGGCTACCCCTGCATTTTGCCTCCCCTCTCCTCTCTTCCCTTACTCCTTCCATAGTATTTCTCCCATCCCCCTCACTCGTCTCTTTCAGACCTACACTACTTTAGACCTACACCCCTTCCACCCCTTAACTCCACATCCCTTACCCCCGCACCACTTACCCCCACACCACATTCCCTTACTCCCTCTCCACTCATCTCTCTCCCTACTCACCCATACTTAACCATTTTTACCATACCCCTCACTCCTCTTGCAGAGCTCACTCCTCCTTTGGACCTACACCCCTTCCCCCCCTCAGCGTGCATTCCTTCATCCTTGATACACATTACCTCCACCCTCTCTCGTTCTTCTCCCCATTCTCCTACACTTAACCATTTTTCCTAAGTTTTACTCCTCCAACCACATCACGACACATGGCACCTTGTCCACCCTATCCAACTATGACACATGAGAACCCACTGTATTATGACACATGGTAACTAATTATACTATGACATGTGGCATCCTATTAGATTGTAACATGTGGGCTATGATTGGGCATTGACTTGTCACTGACTAGGCATTTACTGGGCGACCACTGAGTGTTGATTGGGCATCAAAATATTTAATTAATTCATAAAATTTCCCAAGGTTCGAGTCTCGAAGTCTCCATATGCTTCACATCAAGTCTATGTTAAACTTTTCAATATATACATTATACTCTCAAAATACTACAATGAATGTGGGATATAAATTACAAAGGAAAAGTCAAAATTTTAAATGGAGGCGACGAATTAAGATGAATGGCCACGATTGACCCAAGAATTGATGAATCACTACTGAGCGACAAACTTATGGAGGTCATAACTTGAGATTGGGGAGTCGGTTTTGGACAAACTAAACCTCATTGGAAAGGTAATTCGACGAGAGACAATGGAACATGTTTGAAGAGGTAAAATTGATCATAAATCTCTCAGAAAGTGAAAGAACTGTTAGTTATGTTTCAATGATTTGTCGATGAATTTGCTTGGAACTTCAACTTCTCGAGCTTATAACTTGAGATCTAGAACTCCAAATTGTGCTTAGGAGGACTCGTTGGAAAGCTGCGATGATAAAGATTGCATATATAATGGTTTCCATGGCTCAAAGGAAAAAAATCATGTTCAAAAAATTTAAACACAATCTATTTTTATTAAAGGTAGTCAACTTGAAAACTTGAAAATAAAGTTTATTAAAAGAATAAGTGGGCTCTACTTGGAGGCACAAATTTCAATTATATAAAGTCATTAATGAGAATTCAATAAAGTAAAATTTAAAAGTGGTTTACTCCACAAAGGAATCATGGAAAATTCTAGAAAGATAAACCTTAACTACTTCAAGAACATTGAGAGCAGACTTTAAAAAGACAAGAGAAGGCATCATCAAGAGGTTGGTTGACAGTTAAAAGTTTCTACAGTGGAAAATAGTCTACAAGAAGCAAAACTCATCTTTCCAATATTCGATGCACTGGCTTGCTAAAACTTGTCTCTCTACTTCTTTTCTGTAAATAATATGATGTATATTTGTATAACTGCATATAAGGGTTGTACATTTGTATATACAATCTTTTTTGGAAGATATTTTGGGGTTTTCTCTTTAGCATTTACCTTTTACATTCATTGTAGAACCATATAAAGAATCTTCCAACATTTCAACGAAAGATGAGTACCACTTCTATAAAAATGCAGGGGGATTTATTTCCTCATGAGGTTGTTGTTTGGATATTGACCAATTTAAACATAAACTCCCCCCAACCCTTGGATATTTAGGGAAATGATCTTCATGGGGGAACATGACATGGGGCATGGCTTGCTCTAAGGGCCCTGTTTATCAGTTTTTGATGTCCTTCGTTTATTTATTTAATTGTAGTTTCCTAAACCCTTCTTAGGGTTGACTCATTCCCCATCATTGAACCCCCTAGCTCCTTTAAAGAGTCAACCCCCAAAATGCTACACTGAGATAGGTCTGTGGTTGAGCCCCCCCTTTGTGGGCACAGAAGGTAAGGTCCACCACATCTAAATTGAGAGGAAGAGGTAGGCCTTGTCTATCCTTTCGAGTGAGCTTGTTGGACAAGAAAGGAAGGGTCTGAATCTTTGGACAAGTCCATCGTGTAAACAAAATCTTCAAAAAATTTGGGTTGGGAAAGTGACATAGAGTGATCCAGGAAGGGTTTTATTGACTTCGTTTCCATTTTACTAGGATCTAAGGGAGTACTTAGTACTCTTCCATCATCCCCCAACCCTTCCAAATTACCATTAAAAGGAAAAGGGGCATGGATAATACATAACTTACTCTAAGAGTGTTTAGCATCAAAATGTCTCGTCGCCTTGGAGACCCTTAGAGAATTGTCGATAATAACATATGCACTCATTACATACCACAATTCCCCACTGATTGTACCTTGATGCAAGCTTGGTCTCGTTCGTTCGATCAAAGGTATAGAAAGAACATCAATGACAATGCTACCCGAGGGGATGGGGGGATTTTTCTTAAGACCTTCCATAGTTTGAGTACCATCCCCTTTTGCATACTCCACAAATTTCCTAGGTTCTAAAGGAGAGCCCATTGGGGACAAAGAATCTGCTTCCAACCCTAACCTTGACCCCTATTTTTTTCGCTAGACCTTCTTGACCAAAGGGTTCACACAATCTTTAAACACATGGCCATACATATGGCATCAAACACACCTAAAATAAATATTCATATAGTCCTGTTGATCTATATGTAACTTAATACCTATCTTCTTCTTATATCTCTTAGATTTTTTTTGAGTCATGGCGGGTGTATTATCTTTCCCAAAGGACTCCACATTATTCAAAACACACCTCTCTTTTCTGTCACGTACAAATTGCACCAATACTTAACCATTTTTAGATATATGTTGGGTTGGTGGATTCACGGGTTCACTTGCTTTTATTTTTAAGTCAGCTACCTCCAAAATACACCAAAATTTTTGTGGTCCTCATAATGGCCCTTATGTATAATTTTCTTCATATCCTTTACACCGCGGGTTCATGGGTTCTCGGACTTGTAGACTCATCCTCACATTTCTTCCATGCCCATTGCCCCGCCATTCTATATCCCTTACCTTTGCCACATTTCTTGAGATCTATTTAATGCTATTCCTAGAGAAAGTAACTCCTAATTGAATTATGAAAAGACCATTATTGATTGCATACGTCTCGAGGTAATATCATTTAATTTGTATTAATTTCTCCATAAAAAAGACTTAAGTCATATTATTGAAGAAGATTATATTTCAATATTCCAAGGAATTATATGCAGAGTTTGCCAACTACACTAGAATGGTCATGAGAAAACAATAGTTTTGTGGAGACACACTTATCATGTTCACACGAGAAGACTACAATTTTCATTTTTCAAGGTCTTATTGGTATTTTACAACATTTCCCCTATCAGAAAGAAATGAGAATAAGACTTGGACATTAGGTATTGCTCTAGCTGGATGTGTTCCTGAAGTTTTCGATTGCAAATATATAGTCTCCTTGTGCGTCGATAAGTTTATTCAAAATCGAAGGACAATTCTACTACACAACAGATCCCATATTTCTTTAGTGCCTTCAACTTTCAGGAACATGCTAAAATTTCCAGAGCCGACTATTACATTCAAATGAGACGAAGCTATAAGTTTCCTCAAGGAAAAGAACAACATAATAGAGCTTATGCAAGAATACTTAGAAGATCCTTCAACAATGCTAGAGGATATATCCATAATTTAAGTTAGTTCATTAAAAAATTCCTACCAAGAAGTAGCATGGATTTTTACTAGAATCACAGGACAAGAGTTTATGGAAACCATTCCTCGATTGACTCTTTATATCTTATATCTTACAATCCATGAACATATGATTTTTGATTGGGGCAAAATTATCTCTACTGAAATTTCTTCATAACTGTCAAATTTTAAAGGCACTAAGAAGTTCTACATGGTCTTTTACTTGATATTCACTATTACCTACTGTCATATCTTCAAGGGATTGAACATAGGGAAAATGGTAAATTGTAACGCTGACCCGATCACAATGTGGTATCAAGCCCTGTGGAGGAAAAAGGCCGCTCACTTCTTTTATGAAGTATATAATGAATTCATATCTATTTTTAAGAAGCTGGTATTTAGAGAAAATACATCGAGACTGTCATAGGAAGCATTAACTTTTTTGGATAAGAAGGGGATACTACAAGAGATGGACAAATACAATATTATAAGGATTTACTGTTCTCATGAAAACCCCTTTATCTTCCTTACTATGTTCCAGACATATTATTTGTTATTGAAGTGGCAAGGTAATACAAGTCCCAATTGCATTTATTCTATGAGAAAAATAAGACGCAGTTTATCCCACTACCTTGGAAGGTCGACAAAATCATTCTAAGAGGAATTGTTAAAATTGATGAATATGCTACACAATTTGATCAATATAACATGAAATTTGCAAAATAGATTAAGGGCTTTGACCTTAATCATCTTTTTCATGATCACATGGTATTAGTTGGATTCAATAATACACTTATTAATACTTTTTATATCTGGAGAAAAAGAATGAGACAAATATGATCCTCTCGCTGAATGTATTGAAAGGAAAGCAAGTGATATTGAAACCATCATAAGTACCATAGACCAGTATAAGAAGAAAGGAAAACCCTCTAATGAAAATAATGCTCAATCTTCTATTATTTCCCAAAAGAGCGCCCTATCCAAAAAAAACTCTTAGTCTACAACATCTCAACAAAAAAAGTCTTCAATGAATAATTCAGATGATGGAGGTGATAAAAACCCTCCTCGGGGAAAATTGGAAAAGTCTCATAAATTGTAAGTAAAAAGAAAGAGGACTAATTCTTAGCAAGAAATTGAAGAGCACTTTCTTGAAAGCGAGATCCCTCTGGAAGACCTGGATTTAAAAGTTGATATAGAAAATACCATTTCCATGATGATGAAGAACGAGTATATGAAAATATACAATCTGTGGACGAACTCTATATTCAAGACGAAGAGTTTTCAGAAGAAGAATCATTTTTCGTACATATTGCTTTATTTGATAAAGATTCAAGAAAATTGTTTTTTGAAAAAACTCTTTCAAAAAACAAAAAGGACAAAACTTGTTCTACATTTAACTTTAATATCATGCTTCCATCTGGAATCGCTAAGATTCATAAGGTTACATGAGATGCTCTGGATGTTTCAATAGATGATATGGAAGCTGAGAATGCCAGACTTAAAGAAAATATACAAGAATTATAGTTTACTCTAATGCCTCCACCAATATTAACAACCCATGTTGCAACTATTCAACCTAGTAATAATTTTGATTGGGAAAACTCCAGAGTCAAGTATAAGATTAAAAGGGACCTCAAGCTTGCTTGCTGCAACCAGACATTACGTTGAACAAAATATTAAGAAAATAATGTCTCTTATTTTAGATACATGGGATCTAGTAAGTAGTTTTGTTTCTCTTGGTTCTAGGATTCATAATATTAGAGAATATTTTAAAGCCACCATTGAAAATGATGAAGGATTTTTCAAGGATGGACTAGTCACATTTATTATGAAGGTTTCAACAATGATTGAATATGAAATAAAACAAGAAGACTTACCTTCTTAAGCTTGTATAAAACAACTAAAAGCATGTTGGATTCAAAGAATTAATGTATTAAGGGAATATTAAATGAACTCAATGAATTAACATGCAAAAACACTGAAGCTTATTCTAAATTGATTGGATTAGGTTTTGTGGGCATCACCATTGAAGTAGAAGTTCCAAAGCTAATCTCAAACTCAATGCTTCGAGCAAGACAACAATTCGAAGAAAGTGTGGAAAATTTAAAGAATTTATCAGTAGAGAAGTTCAATAGTATGGTTGAATAAACTGAAGATGACATTGATAATTGACTTGTTGAATACACCAATAGAAATGAAGATATTGAAACTACATTGGAAAATCTTTCAATTGACTATAGAAAATATGAAAATGAAAATGAATTGTTCAAAATCAAAGTCAAACAAGACATGACCGTTGCGCCTTTGCGACAATATATTGAAGAATGGTTAAAAAGGGATATAATCAAGATTACTGAAGGTCCAACCAAAGCAGTTCATATCGATCACATAACCGCGACAAAAAAAGATACAAAAGACACATCAACAAGTAAATGAAGATAGGAGAGATTCATCACAGTTAGTCTAAAGATCACATTTATCTCAAAAAATTTCTCTTTCTAGATCAGAAATCATCCAGTGACATTTATTCTTTCCTTGAAAAACATAACCAATTTTTGATCATTTCTTTAGTTTTCTTTCCAGGTCCATCCTTGCTCTTGATTTGATTCAACGACTCCATTCTATTCTCTTTTTATTTTTATTTTATGGTCCACAGGATCCCCAATACCAATCCTTTTGGACAAACACTTTAATTTTTGTCACACTGTAAAGACTTTATCATTTTTGAGAAAATGCGAGAGAACCAATTCGAGGTTAATTTTCACTATATCTCTTAACTCTTTTGAGGATACAATATTTGAAATTGATTCATCAAAATCTTATTTTGATTTTAATGAAGATCTCTTTTAAGGTTCTCTGATATATGGGCCATTTTTTTTCTTCCTATAAATGTGATAAAAAATATTTTATGAATGAGATGAATGTGATATCTGTTTTCCATTTCTTATAATATATAATTTGTGTATATTATTTCTGCCAATTTAACATTTTATGAGTGAAGGTTCGTGGTCATTTTTTCAGGAACCGTGGATGTATGTTTATCATTTTTATCTTAATTGAACGATAAAGATTTCGAAGTTTTCTATATAGAACTCTCCCATATATATATATTGTCCCGAAAAATTCAAAGAGAATCTTCTAGAAAAACTTAAAGAGGAGTACCACCTCTATAAAAATGCAGGGGGATTCATATCCTCGCGAGGTTGCTGTTTCGGTTTTAACAAACTCAAACATCAACAAGTCCAAGACTTGGGTATGCTTCCTATCTCTCTAGACCAAATCCAATGTTTCGAGTAGACCTTTACTGATATCCACCTCCACCAATACTTCAAAAACATGTTGAGTTACATTTGCCACAAAATTGTCGTCCACTAACACTGTTTTGCCTATGACATCACTAATTGCATGAATAGCTAGTTCTGTCCAAAACTCCATTGACAAGTTAGGTAATTTCACCCACATCGAGGTTTACCTATGAACTCATCCTTTGGGTCAAACAGAGGAGACCACAGTTTGAGCAATAACAATGAGCTATCCAGGAACCAAGTACCCTTCAAAATCAAGTTAGGATCCTCCAAGGAATTGAAGATAAACCCTAACCATCCTTGAGTTAAGATATGGATGTCGAGTCATAACCAAGGGAGGGATACCCAACATCCCTTATCCACCTTCGAACTTGCTCCATACCAACCCGACGTCCTAAAAACTTATCTACAAGTGTCTTCCCTGACAGATCAACTATTTGGTCCACCTGGATATGTTCAACAACTACTAATGAAGCTCCTCCACCCTTGCTTCTCACCATCTTACATTTTTTCTTCCTCGACCCTACTTTGGAGTTCGACCAAATTCCACCTTGGAGCAATTCTTGATCATGTTTAGACTCGATAAACCCCACTCCCCTTGGTTCTGGTATTTCTCCAAAGGCCCTAGCAATAGGGTCGTGGAAAATCTCCGACGAGGAATAAAAAATGACTCTGGAACCTTCTACAGACTTCGATAACATTGACAATCGGGGATCAAAAGTCTTATTTGTCGAGTTAACTTCACATCTCCTCGAACGGTTAGGTAACCCATGGGAGGCACTGACATGATCATGACAAAATCCACCATCAATACCCTCACTCGAAGATGCCATCAATTCTCCAAACTGCAATAGATCATGCACCCCTTCGTATTTCACCTCATCCTCTAGTGAGGTCTAAAATCCATGGACACGTGTAGCGATATTTGGTGAAGGTTGTACAAATATATGATCTTCAGACAACGAATCATCCAAGTAATCAACCAACTGGATTTTTTTATTGCACCGAGAGGTGCTCTACAACCATGGAAGAGATGTTCATATAACGTAATGTTACATTAAAATAATAATAAAAAGTTAAAAAATAAAAGAATAAAGATTTATAAATAGAAATATAAGTATAAAAAATATAAATCCAAAGGATTTATAAATCCGAAATATATTTATAATGTTAAATAATTAATTATTTAAAATCATAAATATATTATATATCTATTATATTTTTAATTATATATATATATATATATATATATATATATATATCTAGATCCATCTTAATTCCAAATCTATCAAGTGTCGAGAGGGATTAAATCTAGACCTTTAACCTTCTTCAAGTTTTTCACTCTTAAAAATGTTTGCACGTCGAGATATTTGATCCTTCTCGTCCATAATCCCAGATCTAGAGTTAAGATGGATTTGGTTTTTGTTTTTTCAATAAATATGATTAGAAGATATGAAAGTGGATGTTTTCAAGTTCTATTGAAACAATGGGGTTAAATTTTAGCTCTGGTTGTTTGGATAACTTTTAGCTCTTATTGTTTGGATTTTGTGTTTGTATGCCTTTCCTTTGCCTATGTTTCCCTTGGGAAAATATGTTCCATTTTTAATGAGTTTTGGTTTTATCATTTATTTATTTGGTTTCCTCAATACATATGGAAAATATGTTCCATTTTTAATGAGTTTTGGTTTTATCTTTTATTTTTTTTGGTTTCCTCAATACATAAATACATATGGTGAGAAGAGATGGAAGTGGTTTCATAAGGCTAAGGTTATTTTTAAAAATTTTCTTGCATAGAAGGAAAGCGAACTTAGATTTTTAAACTTTTATTTATATTAAACTTTTTTTTTTAAAGGTTAAGGTTATTTTTTAAACTTTTATTGTAGAGAAGGAAAGCAAAGTTTATATTGCTTGAATTTTTATCTAGAACTAAATTATCTTTAATTCCCTAATAATGGGTGGAGTGTTCACTTGAAACCTTGAACGTTTCAAAATTGCGTATACATTTTTTATCCAGAAAATTCAAGTAATATAAACAACTGTGGAAATCTACATTCTCATATGAAATTTATTTTTTAAAACTAATGTTATTTTAAAGCAAAATTTAAAATTTTATACTTTTACTTATATTAACGTTGTTTTCTTTAAGATTTAAATTTAAGGAAAATTCTATTGAGAATTGCAATGATAATTTTAATAAATTTGTTGATGTAAATAATGCCTTTTAATCAAGGAGATTTAGATTAAACATTTTTTATATTAGTTAAAAGATTGTGAATTGATACAATGTTATAAAGGACTTTTTCAAACTAGCTTTTTGATTTCATTTTGGCATACTAATTAATAAATATAAATACTTTATTTTAAAACAAATCAATTTTATGATGACGATGATGATGATTAACGTCCACTGAGACCGAATTGGTTTATCAGACCTTAAGAGGGTAAGGGATTACTCACAATTCTTTATAATTTTGTTTCTGTGTTCGAAAAACATTAAGAAAATCTTTCCAAAATCACTATAGTTTTGTTGAGTTAAAAGGTTAGGAAGGTCGGTAGTGTGACAAATATTTTGAAATTGAGATATAATTAATTTGGGTATAGGCTGGAAAATCTAAGAGAAAGTGCTTTTCATCTTCAACCTTCTTAGTGTCACAAATGTGACACACTCTTTCATCCCAAGGTGTTTTAAAAATTGACCAATGCCCAGTTTCACTACGGAGCTTGTGAGAATTTGTACTTATCTTAACAAGGCTTATTTTTTTCTTTACACTTGTCAAAACAAAGAAATAATTTTGATCTTTTAGATTAGGGTTGATTACATCCTTATAATACTTTAATTTTATTTTTTCCTTTAACTCTTTATCACACCACATTTTCTCCTTAAACTTTGATTTAATGATATTTTTAATAGTATCCTTATTTTGCAAAATGATGTCTTCCATGATTCCCCAATAGCTTAGCCAAGAATGAGCATATTTATGCCATCCTTGCTTGAGTCGAAGGTGGTTACGACTGGATTTTGAAGTAATTTTAGGAAGCCTCTTGCCTTCTTTGTTGTTTAACTTTTTTTATACATTAGGTATCTAGTCATCGCTGTGTTCTCAATGGGGGAAAGGATTGCCTCTAAGAGGATGATGGGATATGGCATATTTCCTTTAATTTTGAGATTATAGGGTATAAAATTCTTTTGGATTTGCTCTATCTTTCTCTAGGATTCACGAGAGATACTGTATCCTCAGACTTAACATCCATATAGAATAACATCATAACAAGAGTCTCAAAGAGGAGTTTCTTCTTATTCCATATCCAAAGATCGGCTGATTTACAATTGTTTTCAAACCCATAATAAGCTTTCCATCCCCCAATAATCCTTTTCTCAATGCTATAATTTTAGTTGAGCTCGTGGTGAATATCGATTCCAATATATTTGTATGAAGTGCCTTACTCCAAGTTGTTGTTGTCATATACAAAGGTATCATAAGTGATCTTATTGGATTTAATGATCATGACCTTAGTCTTGTTAGTATTAACGATGATACCCATATTGGAGCAAAATTCTTGAGGATTCTTAGTTGGTTTTAAATATTGCGAGGACTCCTCACCATAAAAACTATATCATCAGCGTAAAGAAGAAGATTGATGACTATACTAGTGAGAGTAGGGTCGACACAACCTGCTTCTTCCAAGCAATCTTCTAACTTGTCAATGCATATGCCAGAAAAGGTAGGGGACAAGGGACAACCTTACTTGACTCCAATACTATAATTAATCTATTTCAACAGGTTCTCAATGTTCTTAAACTTAGCAATAACGTTCTCATACAACCTTATTGTAGAAACCGTCAACTTGAAAGACACTTTTATCTCTTCCAACCTATTCCAAAAGTTTTTCCTGGGAATCATGTCAAAATCTTTTCTAAAGTCAACAAAACAAAAAAAAATAATTGGTTTTAGTATTGCTAAACTCCTCTACAATGATCTTAAAGGGAACAAGATGGTCCATAGTTGATGTTGGTGCAATTATATGTATAATATATTACCAAACATAATTTTTCGACCAGGATACGTAATCAACAAAGTTGTTACACTATATGTGCCAACACCAGGTGGTTTAACTATGTCTGATGAGTATAGTCTATATAAGAAAACAATCTAAAAACCAACACTCTGTTTTCACACTTCAAAGATAACACTCTCCACACATTTCAAAATTTAGAAAGTAAAACTCATAAACAAGCATATGATCTAAAGTTCTTGCTCATGTGATGGACCTGTTCATTGTTGGCTCATGAAAGGTAAATATGAATTGTGATTCTATCCTCTGGAACAACTACACAAACAACAATTAACACTCTGGAAATTTAATCAAGCTTAAAAGAATTACCAGGCAGGGTAAAACACTTCATTATAGGTGCATGCATGGTGAGATATGGAGGTCTTGATTGTGCCTGTGTTTGCAAGGTGCAATATAATCAATTCTAGAAAATAAAGCTATAAGTGTGATGGAGCACTCCATTACATGCTCATGTATGGTGAAAGATAGAGACTCCACTTGTCCATAGCTTTGCAAAATAGAAACAAATATTAAAGCATTAAATCTAACAAATGCATGCATTCCAAAGAATCTCTTACATGCAACAAGATTGTCCATTTACTGGATTATGAAAGTGAAAGATGGATTCTAATCTCATTTCATGTAGCAACTCAATTCAATGATAACTTGCAAGCAATTCCTATCCAGTTTTGCACACTTCTTCAAACCAATGACATTCAGAATGTAAATCAATGCAACTTGACAATTATGAAAGTTATTTCATTCCTACACATGAAACAAAGGTTTTAATGAGATGTTCCATTTGATGGCTCATGCAATGCGAATGATGGACTCTCAAACTGTTCCTGTACTGCCACACTTTACAATAAATTCTAATAGTGAAATCAAAATAAAATAACATGAAATCAAAATAACAAGTACAAGAAATACAAATCTATACTAATAATTTACAATGAGCTTACAAAGCTGGATCGGTGGGCCCTTGCCGATGCCAACATGGAAGCTTTTAAATCAGCAGATGCTAAATTCTAAAAGACACACAAGATCATTGAATTCAAACTTACATTAATCTTCAACAAGTAGGTTTACAAAAAACGACTATTCAAAAATCCAATATGTAGCATAACAATTCCTCTCTTTCCTCAGACCTATGAGGTCTTATTTATACATAAAATCCATGGAGGAATGGATGAAACCGAATCCCCAAGCTCATAATTTTTTTTTTACAATTTGAGGATAAATCCCAAAAATATGGGCTTTTTCATCAATTTGGG
>JASDQU010241340.1:9851-23678 GCA_032191745.1 Picea mariana
CCGACAAAACACACTTCAGAATGAAATAAATGAAATCAAATGACCTATCACTAAAGATATCAATCCAAAAGGAAAAAGTGTATTCAAATCACAAAGCAATCCAAAGAAATCAAAAGGGAATCTCAGACACCTTAATATTGCATTCACAAATTTATATCAAGATGAACAAGGGAACTTCATACTATGTTTAGATGTTTGATCTACACATAAATATGTTTTCTTATGAAATCTTGTTTAATCAATGAATACTTAAGATTTTGATGTATGAGGGAATCAAAGTACTTAAAACCATAAATCAAACCTATGAACAATGATCAGTTCATTAGTTTGGGTTTCATTAATGGCATTTGTTGCAATCACTTGAGATTTAAGTGTTCATGCACTCTGAGATATGATTAACTTGTCAAAATGAATGAATTATAATTATTGTAGTTTAACTTTAAGAAACATGAAAATATAGGGGTACAATACCATTCAATATGTCATTCAAATCAATCGACAAAATAGTTGAACTCTTGCAGAATGCCACTGACCTAATCCTGAATTTATTAGCTTAGAAAGGTGGATGATGAAATCTATATAAACTAAAAGATGCAAATTCCTATGTCAAGTATGAAAATTCTTTATTGGTGATATTGTTCTTTGCATCCAAACTACCTATCTTTGTGCAATTATTACTCAGAGAGATTCGTTTCATTCATCTTAAAATATTCATTCACTTAAAACAAAGCAACAAAACCAATTATTGGTATATTAAGACCTACTCTTTACAAAGCCTCGAAGTAATCTCTTTCACTTTGAGTGTTCTAGTACTTATAACATTAACTATTTCAGTTCTTAAAGGGTTCTGATAACTGCAACAAACCAAAATCCATTAAATTGCAATGACATAAAAGAAATGTAGAAAATGAAATGTCAAACTAAATGAGAAATAAAGCAAACATTAGTATGTTTGATTATGAGATAAATTGTAGGCCTATGTCTGGCACAAACTAGGCAACATAAAAATGAAATCAAACTCATAATCACAACAAGCTTAAGTCTGAACAAATAAACCTCCAAACTGTGTACACCAAACACAATGAGAATAGGAATCAAATGGAAAATGGAATGATGGAATGGGAAATGGTCTTCCTTTTTGTGTATGTAGATAATCGAATTTCAGAGAAGAGATCTACACAAAGAATGAACAATGAGGCAATGTGAGGATAATGTCTGTCTCCCACAATTGGTCTTATTTCAAAAATAACTTCGTGTTTGGGCACAACAATTGGTAGATGATAATCGTTTATTGATGGAAATGACTAAAGTTTGTATAGAAGGGAACATGTTTTAAATCTCTGGGTAAACTGCGTAGAGAATAATTAACACATATTGATTGTAATCACAATGCATGAGATGTCAAACACATGTGTACTAATCTGAAGGTGATTAACCAAATTGAAACACATTTGAAACAATAATTCAAAGCTTAACAAACACATAAATTAAACACAAGATTAAACACACAATAGCAATCTAACTAACAAGGTAAAGAGTAGACATTACCCAGGATTGAGGGGCCCTTCCCAACCTGAACAATGTTGCTTGGAGAATATCAGATCACGCTGAGACGATGCACCAAGATTAAGAGGAAAATAGCAATCTTTATTTGCATGATCTCAGATTACAATACTTTGCTCATCAATTTCATCTATCTATATTCAAAATGAATGCATGAATGGATGAATTCCCTCACTTTGTTCTAGGAGGAATTATTTATTGATCCAGGAGGATCTAAGAAACACTCACAAAGGTCCAGGAGGATCCAAAATGCTCACAGAGGTCCCAAAGGATCCATAAATGATCAAAATTTGATCGTCTCAAATCGTCCCGAAAATGGCATCATTGCGTAGAGCTCATCGTTAGCTTTCCAACGACACAAATGGAAAGTGTTGAAACCTAGTTCTACACCTATTCTCTTTCCCTCCATTAGCCTATACATCTGTAAAGCCTAATTTTTGTTCAGTTCATTTCCATGGTTTAATGAGTAAGCTTGAGTTGTTCTCACCTTTCTATTGACTTTGCACCATTTTTTTGCTTTCTTGGAAGGTTATTGCATGTTCTGGTTTGGGTTAATAACACATGTCATCTTGAATTTATCATTACTGAGCTTATAGCAAGTTAACTAAGACTTTTGGATGCAAAAAAACATTGATTACAAGAACATGCTTGTTCTTGCAAATGGTAGGAAAGCGCGATGTTTAAATTATTTTAAACGTTCAGAATTTTTTTGAATATTTGAAAATGTTGTGTTGGCCCCTGCATGCATATGCAAGCTCATGTGCACTAAATTTCCTGAAAGGTTACCTCCAAGTTAATCATTTCAGATTTTGTGTTAAGATCGTGCAAGTTGCACCTCCAGTTCTCATCATGACATGTTTACAGGGAATTATAATTACATGGTTAGATTACATCAGATTAAAATTCACGTTCAGCTCATTTCTTGCAACAAAGGTGGTCAACAAAAAATGGTGTCTCTCTGAGATTGTTGGCAGCTTAACAGAACAGAGCCATAGGGGATCAAGTTGTTCAAAGTTGTCCCGGTAATCAGAGATCTTTTTTTAAAGGCATAATGGTATGAATTTATTTGCGCCTTTGAGGGACACCACATAGGTGTGTCCCTTATATTTTCACAAATTTTTGATTCCAAACCCAACTCGGGTACACCTATATCCACATTATAAAACATTTCATCAAAGCAGCCTGTGCTCTCCCGGTCTGCAGAGAAAGTTGGTTTAAGAATGGTAAATTACCCCCAAAACTTTGCAATAAATTCTGGGTGTCAGAGCACCAAAACCCCAACTGGAGCCAGGGAATTCCCATCACATGGATAAAGGAGGAATGTAAAGGTACCCTCACAGCAGTCCAAAGATACATCACAGGTGAGGGTCGATTTTCAATTGTGCATTGTTACCACCTTCAATTTCTCATGCACCTGATCGGGGATAAGGAATTAAATTTTCCTTTTTATTTACTCAAGAGTTTAACTAAGATGCAAAAAAGGGTTCAAATCCACCCCGAGTCTGCACAGGAGCTTGTATCATCAGGGTTTGATTAAAATTTTGGTGCTCTTCGCTTTGGGTGAAATTGAGATGCCCTGGGACTACTTTTTACAATTTGTAGGTTTACAAGAACAAGAAAAACAACCTGATCCACAGACTGAGGGTGAAAAATATGAATATAATCCAGAAGGGAGGGTTTCCCCTGAACCTGGTGGTTCATCAAAGGCTTCCCAAAAAACAACAAAAAGGAAAAACGTCTCCAAAACGAAGGGTACCCAATCCAGAAGAAACAAATCATCCACCCCAATGAAGGAGGAAACCCCTTGAATGAAGCTGATATCTTCCACTGCAAAACGAAGAGGAAATGAAGGTAGTAAAGTTTCTAGTAAGCATCAACATGCACATGATACCCCACAGGGACCATTGTCACCCAACCATTCTGAATATGAACAAGTGACTCTCTCCATGAAGCAGGGTAAAGTTACCAAAACAAAAATGAGGGGGGAAACGAGATCTAAACAACACAGTCCTAAAGTTTTTAATGAAAATTTTTTTCCCATGGAAACCTTGCTTAAGTAGTTCTTTGAAGCTAAGAAAAATAGAAAGAGGAAAGGGAATCAAAGCCCTGGAATACCCAGTAAGCCCAATAGAAAAACCATAATTACTAATCAGTTAAGACTGAATTCCAAGGTACTTTTTAACCCATCAATGAAATACCCCCGACCAATTACAAATGAAGATGAGGATAGCTCAAGATTTTCCAACATGGAAGAAATGGCAATCCATACATTGAATAAAATGACAGGGGATAAACAAAACTTGAAATTTAGTAAGAGAGAAACTTCAAGGGTGCAATTTGAAACTGTCAAAACAAAATACCCTGCAGATTCAGGTTTACAACAAAATGCATGGGACTTTGGCCTAGATATCGAGCAAGACTTTGATGGTATTTCCCCAAATGCAGGGTTACCCTCCAAGAAAATTTTAGATGACACCAAACCAGAAATCAAATCCAGCATATCATAAATGTAGGGATGTATGAAAGAAGCACATGGAAGAGGGTCTGAAGTAATACACAGGTATGAAATGAGGTCTAGAAAAGTAAAAATTCTAGCTAATCACATTAAAGCTGCCAAAAATGATGAGAAATGGATAAGAGATAGAGGTAAGAAGTAGGTTTTAATTAAGCCAAAGGTGCAGGCTGATGAAGGTATGAATGACATCCACCAAGTGAAAACATTGAAACAACAAATTCAGAGTTTGCAGCAATAGAATCAAGAGCTTGAAAAGCAACATTCTAAGTTGCAAAAGAAGTACCAAAAACTACAAAGAAAGCATCAGAAAACTTGCTTCTTCTTGAACGAGATAATCTGAAGAAGACTATTGTTGTTAAAGGAAAAGGGCGCGAGGATAATGCCAGCTAATTAAGATATCTCCCAATTAATCTCTAGCTAGAGTGAATGTAGGTACTCATGCACAGTTCTAGTCGGCCTCATCTGTCAAAGTTTTTTGTTAAGGATTGTTTTACTCCAGCCCAAGCAACAATTATATTTTTCACTTTATAAGTCTAGTTGTTCTATGTTCAAGACATTACCATCGAAGTATAATAACTGGTCATTTTTGTTTGATATGAAACATATTTTTTGTTAAGGTTAAGTTTAAAGAATGGCATGATTATACTCTCAATTGAACACACTCAAGTCAAAGAGTTGTTTTCAGGTTGTTATGCAGAGATAAAATTTAGTCTTCAAGATGGTTGAAACAACCTGCAACAATGATAAGTAGATAGATTTTGCAATGGAGGAGGGTTCAATCTTTAGTGAAATATTCAAGCATCATAATTGGTTGGACCTAAAACTTATGATTGTAAAGATCTCTACCCAGTGAATATATATATTGATGACAGTTTGTGTTTTCTTGCTCAAATATTTATGTGTTATTTAATCTTATCTTGGATGCAAATTTGGGATGTGTGTAATGTGAATTTCCTTCTTCCTTTCAACTATTGTTTTAATTAATATTTTTGCTATTATGAAACATGTTAGTCATCTATTTATTTAATAAAATGATTAGTTATTTTGAAACTTGTTGGATCATTTGTATCTGGATATTTGTTTAGGTCTTGAAATATTATTTTGATTCTAAAATCTCGCACAGCAGGTAACCCATTGTTTTGATTGTTGTGTTTCCTTTGTTCATCTTTCCATATCCTTACATGTTCATCAAAATGCATACCATTAGCTAAGGATAACCTATAGTCATATTGGTTGGTCATTCCAACTAGGTTTCTATCCTTGAAAAACCTATCCAGTAGTTGACCAAAAAACCTAACTTATAAAAAACAAACTATTCCAAAACTTTAGGTGGCCTAGATCTGTCCTTTAGAAGTCATATGCAGACTTTAGGACCAACATCTTCTAGCACTGTTTCTAGGGAACAGAGTAAAAAAACATCTTTCCCTGGGAGGAAAACAATGATCATGTATGATATTTGATGGTGAACAAAGATCGGGAACAAAGGTGACTTCCATATTTCAACTGGTGACTCCCCTGAATGCAAACCTATTAATAAATTTTGGCTCCCAAGAAAGGATCCAGGAAATCAAATCACATGCCTTATAAAACTCCCAAATTCAGCCTTGATATTAATGGTGACACAACCAACCCTGATTCAAAGAGGCAATTAAGGAATACCACCATTTCTCAAAGATACCCCTTTCCATTTAAAGGCAAGGCCACTGTTGAAAATGTTTCCTCTGTCCACAACCATAAGCAGCTTGAGGTTATCATTTTTCAAATCCCCCTTGTCATTATTCCTCAAACATCGCCTATCTCAAATTATGCTTCATCATATACTCCATCAACCACACCCACAAATCCTCCTCAGCCTCAGAGTCCAGTTGTTTGAAAAATGGTTGTTAATAGGATGGAGGCCATTATCACAGCTAGGTATGCACCTTTAGTGTTTCCCCAGAAATTGAATTCCTTCCCCAAATGTGACTACATGAAGTATTGGTATAATAGTGAGGGGGAAGTAATTTTTTAGGAACATTTAGTGGGATTTTATAGTTTTGCGGACAACTTTAACATTGAACATGCAGATGTATGGATGAGGTTGTTTGTGTAGAGTCTGGATGGATAGGTAAGGAAGTAGTTATGTGTCCTAATCCGAGCTTCTTTTACAGGCATTGAGGCATTGAATGAGGCCTTTATAAAAAATGGGGGGAAAGGAGAGACTATTTGTATTACATAACTAAGTTTGGGGATTTAAGAAGGAAGAGTGGGGAGTTCGTATCATAGTTCACCAAGAGGTTCAACAAAATGTATAACAAGATTCCTGATGAGATTAAGCCAACTGAAGCCTCAAATAATATCACCTTTGTAAATTCCTTTGATGCTGAAGTCTCTCTTCTGTTGAGGGAGAGAAGTTCCACCACTTTATTTTCCATGCAAGAGGAAACTATTGAAGTTGAGTCTAACATCCTAGCATCAGAAAAATTAAAGAACAAATAAGATAGGGATAAAAATAAGCAGAGGGAAGAGTTTTCTTCTTCTTCCAACCCAACAAAGTCTAACCCGGAGTTAGAAGAGATAACCAGGACCTTTAAATCCCTAACTTTAGAGATAGCAAACATGAAATGGGAAACAAAACAGCCAAATAGGCCATATCAGAATGTTGGAAATAGAAACACAAATCAATTTAGAAGGTTGAATAATTCCCCTCAAATCATGTAGAGAGAGAGGAGAAATGTTGAGGATCAAAGAGTTGTACCTCCTTTCTAGAACAATGAGATTGAAGAGATGGATGTAGATGACTTTTTTGTATTGTTTAATGATATTGATCTTTATCTTAGTCACCTAATGAAACATGACTATGATATATCACATTTGTGAAGCCGGTTTGATGATGATGTCAAGGAAGAGGAAATATTTCAAAGTCTGCCCCAAAATAAGTATGATTTGAGGCCTAGACCAGGGGATCCCAAAGAAAATGCCCCTGCTGAGAATACAAAATCAGATCTTCCTCCCAAATAAGGGTACATCAAAAAAAACCAATCATCCCCTTCCATCTAAACCTATTTCCCCTAAAGTAAAAGAATCAAATAGAGAACCAATCTCTTTCATCATAGAGCATGAGATGAGAAAAATAAACATCCCTGACCCTTTAACAGAATTGTTGAAAATTGATCCATTCAAGAACTCTATTATGAAGATTTTGAAGCCACCTGTTTCTGCTATGACATCTAATGTAATCAACTTGCAGAATGAAAAACCTACCATTACTATAGGGCCACACATTGAAGATGGGTTTGATGCTTCTCCACCTTTTTACATATCCTTGAATGTCCATGACAAAATCTTGCATAATTTCTTGATGGACTCAGGTGCCTATCATAATGTCATGCCTAAATTTTTAATGGATGAGATAGGATTAGAGATCACCAAGCCATACTAGGATCTTTACTACTTTGATTCTAAAAAGGTAAAATGATTGGGACTAATTAAATATCTGGTGGTTTGTTTGTCTCAACTACCCATGAAAAGTGTAGTGATGGATATTGTTGTAGTTGACATACTCCCCAAGTTTGGTATGCTTTTGTCCAGGACATGGGCCAAGAAAGTTGGAGGATCCCTATAGATGGATCTTACATATGTAACCACTACTGTCTTTGGAGGAGAACACATAAGGTTATATAGAGAGGTCAGATTGGCATATATTGTCAGTGATCATCAGAATCTAGGTAATTATCCAATTTATTATGTTGAGGATGAAATTGGGTCATCTATTTTCCATATAAATGATGATGCACTATAAATATCAGTCAGAAAATGCAAAAATCAACCACTGACAGATCAGGGGAACAAAATTTGAAAGATGTTTTTTGATGGATCATATTCAAAGGAGGGTTTTGGGGATGGTATAGTACTCATTTCTCCTTAAAAGGAGCTTGTTACACTCTCATATAAGCTAGAATTTGAAACAAATAACAACATAGAATAATATGAGGCCTTGGTGTTGGGATTGAGGGTTGCTAAAGATATGGCCAATGATAGATTGGCAGTTTTGGTGATTCTGAGCTGATTGTCAACCATGTCAAAAAAAATTATCAAGCAAAGAAACAAATACTGAAACAGTAAAAAAACGAGGTATGGGACTTGGTGGACAACTTATTTCTAGCATTCAATATTTCCTTTGTTCCTAGAGAGGCTAATCATAGGGAAGATTCTTTAGCCCTAGCTGCCAACACATTTAAACCTCCTATTGGTCCAAATGTCAAGTATGAAGTTGAGGTTAGGCATAGGACAAACATACCAGACAATGTCAAGCATTGAAATTCTTTAGTGATGACTTGGAGCTCAAAAGGTTCATGCAAACCATTGAAGAATTATCAAATATCTCCATTGATCAAGAGAATGAGGAAGATGAAACAAAAAATCAACAAATATCTCATTTTCTGAACAAGGTTGTTGGACACAATATTGTGGAACCCAAGACAAACCATATCCAAAGAGGATTATTTCTACTGGAGAGGTTGTTTGACAACAATGATGTCTCCAGGAAAGCTTCCATGAAAAATTAGGAATAAGAAATAATGGACTACAACATTGGGACAACTGCAAATCCCAAAGTGGTCAAAATCTCCAAGGCACTGCCAGAGGAGAAAAGAAACAGGTATGCCAGCCTCATGAAAAATTTTGCCGATATTTTTGCATGGTCTTATGAGGAATTGATGACCTTTGACACTAATATCATTCAACACAATATCCCTTTGAAGGTGGGCTCAAAGACATTCAGGAAGATAATTAGACAATTCAATCCTTTACTAATGTCTATTATTGAAAAAGAATTGAAACAAATGTTTGATGCCAAAATCATTGTGCCCTTGAGGTACTCAGATTGGGTGGCCAACTTGGTGCATGTAAGGAAGAAGAGTGGAGAAATATGCTTGTGTGTTGACTTTGGGAACTTGAACAGGTGTTCTCTAAAAGACAACCATCCTTTGGCAAAAATGGACCATATTTTGCAAAGGGTAGTAGGTTCCCATAGAATTTCCATGCTGGATGGATATTTTGGTTATAACTTGATAGCAGTGCTTGAAGAAGACAAAGAGAAAACAACCTTCACCACTCCATGGGGTACATTCATGTACAAAAAAATTCCCTTCATCTTGATGAATGCAAGGCCACCTTCCAGAGGGCCATGGACATTGTATTTGTGGGTGAAAAGGACAAGTTCCTGTTTATATGCCTAGATGACATCACCATCTTCTCCAAATATGATGATGAACATCTACAACACCTACAGCATATTTTTCAAAAATACAGAAGGTATGGAATCTCTTTGAATCCCCAAAAGTCTCATTTTGCTATGTTAGAAGGAAAACTTCTAGGCCACATTATATCAGCAGGAGGAATAAAAATAGACCCAGAGAGAGTTGATTCTATCCAGAAAATTGACATCCCTAGGAATAAGAAGGCCATCCAATATTTCATAGGAAAAATAATTTTTTTAAGGCGCTTTGTGCCAAATTATTTTGAAATCATAAGACATATTACTAACACTTTGAAGAAATATTCTAACATAAAATGGTCACAAGATGCCAAATCATCCTTCCAGGGAATTAAGCAGGCTTTGGTTGAATCCCATGTGTTGGTTAGTACAGACTATTCCAAATAATTCTTCATTTTCTCCTTTTCCTCTGAGGAAACTATTGTTGTTGTATTACTGCAAAAGAATGAATAAGGGCATGAACATCCATTGCCTTCTTCATTAAAGTGCTTTGGGATGTTGAACTGGAATATGATATATAATAGAAGCAAGCATATGCATTTTTCAAATCTTTGAAGGCCTTTAGGGTGTATGTCCTGCAATCCAACATAATAGCCTATGTTCCTAGTAGCAGTGTGAAGGAAATTCTTGTTCAGCCAGACAATGAAGGGAAGAGGGGAAAATGGATTGTGAAACTGTTAGAGTATGACTTGCACATAAATCCCACTAAGTTGATTAAGGGGCAGGGCCTTGCAAAATTGTTATATGATTCAAACTGCAAAGCACTAGAATTACACCATTTTTTCACCCAATCACATGCCTCCATGATGCAGGTTGGAAAGAACAACATCCAGGTATTTGATCATTACTCTCTTTCACCCTGGTATAGAGATGTTGTGTACTTTTTGAAATGCCTAGAATACCCACCAGAATTGGAAAAATCTAAGGCTACGTCTCTCAAATTGAAAGTTGTAAAATTCTGCATCATAAACCAGAATTTGTATTGGAGAGATCATGTTGGTATTTTGTTGAAATGTCTAGATGAGGATGAGTTTAAGCAAGTCATAATAGATATACACATAGGGGCTTGTGGAGTACACTGACATTGGAAAGCTACAACCCTCAATATTCTGAGGGAAGGATACTACTGGCCCACCATCTTCTCTAATGTGTTTTCCACAGTCAGAGCTTGTGAAGATTGTCAGGAATTTGTTGGAAAGCATAAATTGCTCTCACTACCCCTAAAGCCCATTACTGCTAGTGGTCCCTTTTAGAAATGGGGGCTAGACTTTATAGGTGAGATAAAACCATCCTCTAGTGGATAACATAAGTGGATTCTTACTTCCACTGACTGCTTCACTAAATGGATTGAAGTTGTGCCCACTAGGAATGCTACTCACAAGGTGATCATAAATTTATTGGAGACTAACATCTTTTCCAGGTTTGGTTGCCCCAAGAAGTTATTAACAGAAAATTCTCAAGAATTCAAGTCCAAGGCCATGATTGACTTCTGGGAGAGTTACAACATTGTCCTAACACATTCTACACCCTGTTACCCACAGGGAAACAATATGGTTGATTCATCAAACAAGGCCTTCATCAGGATCATCAAGAAGTTATTGGATGAAAAACAAATCTTGGGACTCTAAGCTTAAATATTCCATGTAGGCTGACATGATCAACACCAAGAAGTCATTAGGAACCTCCCCATATCAGCTAGTTTATGGGGTGGATGGTGTCTTTCCCACTCAGCTTGGTCTACCAGTATTAAAAATTTTACAAGAGGAAGTGGAGGAACCTAATTACATCCAGAGAGGAATTTTTCAAATTATTGAAGTACAACAGAAGAGAGAAGCAATGAATAAAATAACTAAGGCATACCAGAGCAAGGTCAAGGCATCCTTTGATAGGAAAACCAAAAAGGAAATCTTTCAAGAAGAAGGCATGGTCTTCAAGTGGGATGTTAGGAGGGAGGACAAACCTAAGCATGGTAATTTTGATAATATTTAGTTTGGTCCATTCAAAGTGGTCAATGTTTTGGATAATAATACACTTATATTGAAAAACCTATATGATACTGAGATCTTTGGAGGCCTAGTTAATGGGCACTTCCTAAAACATTATTTTTCTTAATGGACCAAGGGTGGTCCATCTTGTACCACAAATGTTTTTCATTTGCATTTGTATTTGATAAGTTTGTTTGAATAAAGAATCCATAGCCCAAAAAATTCACTGGGGTGTAACTATAGTTTTAAGTTTCAGATTGAATAACAACAGATAACATGGCTGGTAGACAAAAATAGAGGTAAGTTACAATAAGTGGGAGCATATTTTAAGAAATAAGGAATCTAGTCTGCTATTCTTAGCACCTCATAGGGAACCGTTATCCCCCATTGGAGCCAATGTTGAAACCTAGGTCTGCTCCTCTTCTCTTTCCCTCCATTAGCGTATACATTTGTAAAGCCTAATTTTTGTTCAGTTTATTTTCCATGGTTTAATGAGTCATCTTGAGTTGTTCTCACCTTTCTATTGACTTTGCACCATTTTATTGCTTTCTTGGAAGGTTATTACATGTTATGGATTGGGTTAATATCACATGTCATCTTTAATTTATCATTACTGAGCTTATATCACGTTGACCAAGCCTTTTTGATGCAGAAAATCATTGATTGCAAGAACATGCATGTTCTTGCAAACAGTAGGAAAGAGCGTTGTTTAAATTATTTTAAATGTTCAGAAAGTTTTTAAATATTTGAAAATGCTATGTTGGCGCCTGCATGCCTATGCATGCTCATGTGCACTCAAGTTCATGAAAGGTTACCTCCAGGTACATCATTGCACGGTTCGTGTTAAGATCGTGCAAGATACACCTCCAATTCTCATCATCACGGGTTTACGGGGAATTATAATTACAGGGTTAGATTACATCAGATTAAAATTCATGTGTATCTTGTTGCTTGCAAAAGAGGTGTTCAACAAAAAATGGTGTCTCCCCAATACCGTTGGCATCTGAAAAAAATAAAGCCACAGGATTTCGAGTTGTTCGAAGCTATTCCGGAAATCAGAGATATTTTTGTTAAGGCAGAATGGTACAACTTTATTTGCACCTTCGAGGGACACCACACAGGGGTGTCCATGTTATTTGCATAAACATTCGACAAGTTCCAAACCTAAATCAGGGACACATGTATCGATATTATAGAACGTTTCATCAGAGCAGCCTGTGCTCTCCCGATTTGCGGAGAAAGGTGGTTGGAGAACGGTAAATTACCCCCAGAACTTTGCAATAAATTATTGGTGTCAGAGCACCAAAACCCCGACTGGATCTAAGGAATTCCCATCACATTTATAAATGAGGAATGGAAAGGTACCCTCACAACAGTCCAAAGATACATCACAGGTGAGGGCCAATTTTCAATTGTGCATTGTTAGCCCCTTCAATTTCTCATGCACCTTAGCGGGGATAAGGAATTAAATTTGCTTTTTTATTTACTCAAGAGTTTAACTAAGATATGTTGGAGTTACTTCACACACACCTAGGATTTATTTTTCCTAAGGTTTTTCCTTGTTTATTAGTCATAATTATTCATTATCCAGTCTCCTATATTTTAGGGGAGAATATTCCACCTGGAGAATACTCTCTTTCAGTTGACACTTTAGTTTGACTAGTTGAGTTGAGTTTAGATGTTGCATTGGTTTTTTCACCATGAAACATTGGAATCATCACCAGATAATGCGCACTTTCCATGGGATAATCACCAAACTTCCAAATTACCCTTGATTCCCTAGTTAACTCCTCACTACTCTTTGTTTAGTCAGTTAACTGAAGACTAGTTGACTAGTTAACTCAACTAGGTGGAAGTTCACTCTCGTAACTGCCGGAGAGACTAGACTAGGTGAAATTTTACTCCCGTAACTATTTTTGTGTGTCCAGATCACTCTAGACCACCACTATGGCACATTGGTTCTCCTCTAGTGCGCACTCATTGAGTATACAGAGTATATCATGTGTAAATGATTCATTATTCACAACGGTTAATGAGAATTCTTTCATTCTTTCTCTTCTTATTCTTCTTTCTCAAATTCTCTCTGCAAATGTGTGTATTATTGTGTATCTAGATCTATTATGTGAAGATTAAAAAAATTTACATGGTATCAGATCCGACGGATTGCTAAGAAAAAGTTACACCAAAACATTTTGCAAGTACAAAAGATTGAAGACAGTGAAAAGATGGATTTCCAAAAAGAATTCATTCTTACACCTTACAACTACTTTGCATGGAAGGAGAGAATAATGATACATCTCTGAACCATAGGGTTGTACAGGTTAACCTTGAATACAGATATAGAACTGATATCAGCCATAGAAAAATCCAAGTACTTAAATTGCATGGATGAGGCACTCGGAGCAATTTGCAGTCTTATTTCTCTCGATCTCCTTTTTCACATATCTTCCCGTAAGACTCCCAATGAATCCTAGACCACCTTGGAAGGGCTATTTGGAAAATAGGAT
>JASDQU010241340.1:46892-86056 GCA_032191745.1 Picea mariana
CATGTAATAAGATGATATCATCATCTTATTACATGATTCCTTGATCACATGTATAGTCTAGAGTTTTGAATATATTAATGTCTTTGCTGTGATTGGTTTGTGTTGTTGTGATTGGACGACTCAAGAGAATCGTAGCAGAGCGAGGCTCAACAGAGATAAGGAGAGCTTTCATAAAGTAAGTACATCATCCTTCTTCTCTTGTCCGTTCAATACTTTAGATCTAGGGAAAGAGTAGTATTCTGTCATGTTTTGTTCCAGATCCAGGTGGATCTGGGGAGATTGGTCTGTGTCCGCACTCACGAATTTATCCTTAAACAACAAGAACCAACGCAAGAACCAATGGGTAAAGAAGAACATGGAACCAAGTAAGAAGTTCGACGCACAGATGGAAAAGAAGATATTTAAAGAATCCAAAAAAGAATTTCAGAAGGAGGACATAACATCGACTTCAACTGTGCAGCATAAAAACGAAGCACCAGAATATGATATGCCTCCATCATTGGATCATACCCACAGGATGCAACCCATGGGGAATGTAAGTACAATCAAAGACTTTTTTCAATCATGCGTAAAGATATTAAGTGATCCATCATCTATGAAAATATTGCAAAACATACTAGAAAAATGTAGCGCGAGATGGAAGAAAAGCTAGAACCAAAAACAGTTAATCAACTACACACAAGAAGACGAACCAGTAGGGAATTTAGACTGAATGCTAACATTGGGAAGTTCAATATGGGAGACATCATACTGGATCTAGGATCTGAAGTGAATGTATTACCAAAGAAGACATGGAAATGCATGGGAGAGCCAACATTGGTATACTCAACCATTCAATTGAAACTAGCAAACTAGCATAGAGTTCTACCAATAGTTAGAATGAAAGGAGTATCAGTTGATCTTGATGGAGTGCGCACTAAAGAAGATTTTGAAGTCATTGAAATAGTGGACGAAACAACACCGTATCCATCATTGCTTGGTCTGGATTGGTCATTTGACAACCATGCCATAATCAATCTAAAGACAAGGAAAATTACATTTGATTCATGCGAATATAGGGTCATCGCACCATTAGACCCATCATAAGGGGAGAGGTTTGTAGAATCTACTTGCCTAGACTTAGAAGAAGTCGACTAGTTGTACAAAAAAACTGTGCGTGGTGAGGATTATGTAAATCCAACTACATATGGGGTACTCAGTTGGTGAAGCATTACTTCATGTGCGATAGACTCAGATACCGAGTTAGAAAATTGGCAGCAGAGGCTACACGAAGTATCCATGAGAAGATGTGCACCCATAGACTGCGCAGTAAGATGGGTCGACACAAAAATCAGGGAACCACCCAGTTTTCACAGAACAAACGACTTGGAAACATTCTTGACACAGTACGAAGAAGCAGTTTTAGGGAACCAAAGACTATTATCACTTGATTTAGCACTCAAGGCCACACCTGCAATATGGTGGGGTGCACATAAGGAGACCATCACAGATTGGTACTAATGTAAGTGGTTACTACGCATCAGGTTTGACACAGAAAAACAAAACAACAAACAACATAAGTATGAAGGACAAGGAGCACCATCAGAACACTTGGAGAAGTGCAAAACACTGTGGAAAATGACACCCCCAGAGGAATGGCTTCATCAATTCATACACACCCTAGAGGGCATACCAGGGAATTGGTATACAGACCCAGAATTGCGCAAGGGAACTGCGACCTGGACGACATTGCAACATAATTTTTCAATCACTTTCTCATTCAAACATGAGAACCCCAACATAGACACAACCCTTAAACATATCAGAGGCATAATATTCATCAAAGAACCAGAAGTAGAGTTGATCGCATAAGAACAAAAACGAAACAAACAGACAGTCAAGGACCTATTGTCATGTTACCACATACAGGAGGAAGCACTAGATGAAGACGATTTGCATGATATTCAAATCAAAGAAGCAGAAGCTGAAAGAGATGTGGAAGGCCCACCCATATAATCAGAAGTAATTTCTGTGCTGATCAAATTAAATAAAGTCAACATTGGGATAATCGAGCATCCCAAAATGGCGAGTATTGGAGACTACTGGGATGAGAAAATAGTGGAAAGCATCATAGAGTTGTTGCGCAAATACAATGACTTATTTCCCATAACATTTACATAGATGAAGGGTATAACCGAAGAACTAGGAGAAATAAAGATACCACTCAGACTTGAAGCGAGACCTATTAGACAACGACCATATAGACTGAACCCAATATATAAACAAAAAGTCAAAGATGAGATCAATAGGATGCATGAAGTTGACATCATAGAACTGATCGAAGAGTCATAATGGATAAGTCCGATGGTAGCACATGAAAAGAAACAAGGAGGGATCAGGATATGCGTCAACTTGAGGAAGTTGAATGATGCATGCCTACACGACCCATTCCCTACACCTTTCATGAATGAGGTGTTAGAGAACGTGGGAGGTCATGAAGCATACTCATTCATTGATAGATTCTCAGACTACCATCAGATTAAGATAGCACAAGAGGACATATACAAGACCACGCTTGCGACATAATGGGGATCTTACCAATACGTAGTCATGCCGTTTGGATTGAAGAATGCACCAACAATATTCTCCAGAGTGGTCATCGCATCATTTAAATAATTCATCCATTAGTTTCTTGAAGTATACCTGGATGATTGGACAATCTATAGGTTGTTAAAAAACCATGTGGAAGTTTTACGACTGATGTTAGAAAGATGCATACAGTGTCAGATATCACTGAATATAAAGAAATGCATATTTGGAACACCGTTTGGGATACTATTAGGCCATATAGTATGCAAACAAGGTTTATTAGTAGATCCGACAAAGATCGCAATCATTGTTAACTTGCCAACACCAAAAATAGTCTGTCAGCTAAGAGCGACGTTGGGACACATAGGTTATTACAAGAAATTTATCAAAGGATATGCACAGATCACTGCACCGATGGAAAAGATGTTAAGAAAGGATAAGAAGTTTCAGTGGAATGATGAGTGTCAATACAGTTGGGATACCTTGAAGGAAAAGATGGTCACCGCACTGATATTAGTATTTCTAGACTGGGAGAAGACATTCCACGTGCATGTAGATGCATCAGCGATGACACTTTTAGCTATCTTGGCGCAACCAGGATCGGGAGACTTGGATCACTTGATATCATTTGCTAGCATAAAGTTATCAGACTCAGAACATGACTATAACACGATAGAAAGAGAAGGCCTAGCCATGGTCTATGCACTGCAGAAGTTCAGGCATTACTTATTGGGAAAACACTTCAAGATGTTCATAGATCACTCAGCCCTAAAATACCTAGTCAACAAGCCAGTGTTGGGGGGGGAGAATTTGTTGATAGTTACTGCTATTCCAATAATTTGACTTTGAAGTAATAGTCAAACCATGGAAATTGAAAGTAGGACCTGACTACCTGTCAAGGGTCACAAATGGAAAAGAACCTACGAATTTAGAAGACAACTTTGCAGATGCACAATTATTCTCAGTACAGGTTGCTGATGAATACTTCACAGATATTATCCAATATTTGAGTACAAGTACTACGTTGCAAGAATATAGCACCGCGTAGAAGAAAAACTTGGTAGTCTGCACTGTCGACTATCAACTGATTGCAAGACATTTATATAAAATGGGCACATATAGCATCTTGCAAAGATACTTGTTAGAGCACAAAAGACCTAGAGTTTTAGCAGAATCCCACAAGGGAATAGCAGGAGGGAATTATGCAGGTAAAGCTACCGCACAGAAGGTATTGTGTGCAAGACTATGGTGGCCAACGATTCACATAGACTGGAAGGAGTACTTTCAAATATGCGATGTCTGTAAAAGGTGTTACAGATTATTTTCATCATCCCTTAATGATGTAAATCTATCCTTTGTCTTTAGAAAGATGGCTTGAATTCTTGAAGAAAGAAGGGAGAATAACTTTGCCTAAGAGAAGAAGTTGTATTTTCCATTTTAAAAACCCTATTAAGGAGGATTTCCACAAGCTACACTATACGCAGGGTGCAGCGATGCCCAATTTCCACATCTTGCTTTAAAGATAGACTGGGAATTTTCTGCAGGCTGCACTATAGCTAGGGTGTGAAAATTCCTGTACGTGGGAAAAATGAGCATCTTCTCGATGCTTATAGAAGGAGAAGCTTCTATGGTGAGGTAAATCCCTTAATGACCGTTAATGATGTAAATCTATCCTTTGTCTTTAGAAAGATGGCTTGAATTCTTGAAGAAAGAAGGGAGAATAACTTTGCCTAAGAGAAGAAGTTGTATTTTCCATTTTAAAAACCCTATTAAGGAGGATTTCCACAAGCTACACTATACGCAGGGTGCAGCGATGCCCAATTTCCACATCTTGCTTTAAAGATAGACTGGGAATTTTCTGCAGGCTGCACTATAGCTAGGGTGTGAAAATTCCTGTACGTGGGAAAAATGAGCGTCTTCTCGATGCTTATAGAAGGAGAAGCTTCTATGGTGAGGTGGCCTCCGAACGGTTTGGATCTTACTCTCTTTCATGCTTTAGTGATCATCTTAACCTCCTCACCTTATCCTCTTCAACTTATAAAAGGAGAGGAGCTCTCATGGAGAAAGTTAGATTGGCTTGTTATTGAGTTTTGTAGCTTGTATGTTGCCTTTGATATTTTCTTTGTCAAGATAGATTATGAGTAGCTATCAGATCTACAGTCTCAGAATCCATGGATTAGAAGTGTGTGTGAAGCAAGGAACTGTTGGAAGGAACCTGACAACATCAAGGCATCTGGTTGTATCTTTCTTCCACATTATATAATACAATGGCATGTTTCTTTATCATAAAATCATTCTCATTTTATTACACGACTCCTTGATCACATGTATATGATTTCATTGAGTATACTATTGTTGCTTTAACTTTGGTTGGTTTGTGTCATTGCATATCCAATATCACAAGAGCACCGGAGCGGAGCAAGGACAACAAAGATATAAGGAAGCGATATTCAAAGGTATGCCATTCATATCTTGTTTGATAGTAAATTCAATGATTAGAGATTAGGGAAAGCGCCACGTCCTATCTTGTTTTGTTCTAGATCTAGGTGGATCTAGGGGGATTGATTTGTGTCCACACTTAACAATTAGCTTGATAACAAAAGGGTAGGCAAACCCAACATAAGGGATGAGACGACATTACGACCACAAGTAACATTACAGGCATTTGAAAAGTGGGCAATAGACTTTGTGGGACCAATCAATCCACCAACCAAAAGAACAGAAGCAAGGTACATTATCACCGTGACATAATACTTAACAAGATGGGAGGAAGACGCACTAGTAAAAGACTGCAGTGAAAAAACAACAACACACTTTCTATTTAAACAAGTCATTACGAGATTTGGGTGCCCAAGAATTTTGATGAGAGGCCAATGAATGCACTTCATAAATAGTACCATCAGCGCGATGACTGAAGAGTTTGAAGTCCATCATCAGAAGAGCACACCGTATCATCAACAGGCAAATGGCACAGTGGAAGCATTCAACAAAATTCTGGAGAACGCGCTGAAAAAGATCTGTAATGTCAATAGGGACAATTGGGATCTCAAAGTACCCACAGTATTATGGGAATACATGACTACATGCAAAAATTTGATGGGGCACACACCATTTAAACTGGTTTATGGCCAAGAAGCAGTGGTACCATTAGAATTTTTAATACCAAGCTTGTGTGTAGCAATGATCACACAAATGACAGAATGAGGAACAGTACAAGAGAGACTGAATCAACTAATGATCATGGAGGAAGACCGAATCTTAGCAGGATTCCACCAACAATTTTAGAAAGCAAGAGACAAATCTTGGCACGATAGACACTTCAAGAAGAAAATGTTCAAGGAAGGAGACCTAGTACTGATGTATGATGACAAATCATTACAGCACCCAGGAAAGTTTAGAATGCATTGGTTAGGACCATACGAAGTAAAATTTGTCACAGATGGAGGAGATGTACAATTAAGAGATTTATTGGGTGCAGAACTTAGAGTAATGATCAACAAGAGCCGACTAAAGATGTACAAGGAAAATCGACCACCCACTGCACAGTAAAAAAAAATGAACAAAAAAGAAACAAAACCAAAGAGGGCATAGTGTGATAGAGGTAGAAAGACTACATGAATTTAGAAACACAAACTTGGCAAGGAGAAATCCAACGGTCACATCCAAAGGGAAACAAGAAGGAAAAGCAGAGTCGACAAAAGAAGGATGACATGACAACACTAAGAAGAATTAAAGGACGACAAGGATCGATGAGATGCCACATTAATCGCACCATAGAACACGACACAACAATAGTAATGGCATGTACGAAACTGCCGAAGATGCATTGAACCGATAATTAAGGTGAATTTAACACATAACCAAGGAAGCGTACTTGAAAAGCTTCATGGGAAAGACATTCAACACATGGATGCATGAACCAATAGTCTATTCATGCAGAGAGAACAAATAGAGAGAGACATAGGTGAAAGAACATAGAGAGAGCTCACAGAGACCACAAAAACTGTTCGAGTCCAGTAGCCATTTGATATTCATCGCCATGGCACTGCCCAAGCAAGCAGAAGTGAGCCAGACCGCCAGAAGAACTAGAGTTCAAACTAAGTCATGAGGACAGGTGGAAGAAGGTGAGCAAAAATAACCAGAGATCGTCAAAATCAACGAAATCCCATCCCCAGAGATGATACTAGTACAATCCACAACTATCCTGGAAGAAATTCATCAGCCAACACCAGAGGGCATGAGCCAAGAGATACCAGCAGAAGAATAGGAGCCACAGAACTAGGGAACATAAACCCTGAAGGAGACACAACCAGGGCATACAGAGGTAGCTCCAAAGGTCAATGTCACGATGTTGAATCCGACAGCAATAGTGGAGCTAGATGAGTCTGAAACAACCATCTCAGAACACCCAGCAGGGGAGACGGTTGAAGATGTCTTGACTTGACCGGAATGGAATATGGAGGAGAAACCATAAGCCGTCAGAACTTCGAGCCAACCACCACAGTAGAAGAAAGATAAGATACAGATACCCAGGTCACCTCACAAGAAACATGTAATAAAAATTGTTCTACCGCGCATACTAGCTAGGGTACAGGTAGGACTAGAAATACTGGATCATATCGGGAAGCTCAAATATTCATACCATGATGTAGCAGACAAGCCAAGTTCCCATAACTTGTGAAGAGAGTATTTTTACAGACTACGAGCACGAATCTAGTCGGAGAACCGATTGATAAGCCATACCAGTGGGAAAACGGGCTGGAGAAAATGGGAATTTTAGGTCTGTTGGACCTACCACATTTTGGTCGAGGTCAGTGCACAAAAACATGCATCAAAAAAATGTTAGTAGTCACACATGGAGGGGACATATGGTTGGAAAAGCCCGCCCCCATAACCGTTGAGCTTATTGCGCAAATAATAAGGTTACCAATTCAGGGTATGGAGCCCGCACTGTTTCTGGATGAAAAAACCAAGGAGAAATCACTAGCTGAAGAGATTAAGAAGAAGTATGGAACTGACATGGGGAAAAGAGGGATAATTATCAAGTGGATACAAAATGCAACCACACAATTAGGTGCAAAAACATTAGTCTACAAGCTGCTAAGAAAATGCCGCAGAGAGGAAGTACCAACTGGATTTGTTGCAGTGGCAGCCCAGTGTGCAGAAGGCACCTCAATGAGCTGGGTGCCATACTTATTGAACTTGTTCCTAGAACACTGTAAGGATGTGCAAGACCTAGGCATATAGTTCTACTACTCATGGTTGATTACATTAATAGCTTTCATGGGATGGAGGGAACCAAGGTATGTATTTTTTGGTACCAGACCTAAGCTAAATAAGGGAGCGAGGTATTTATTACTCCAAACCAAGCCAGACTCAAGGAGAAAGATGACGAACAGGTCCATTTTTGAGGGATACCTATGCGACCTACAGGAATCCATCTCCAAGATGTGGAGAATTACACCAGAAGTTGTTGCGCGATATGTCGACATCGCCAATTTCCAGTCCACATGACAAACAACATAGATATAGAGAAGGCATGATCCACATAAACAATGGCTACAGATGCGCTACTGCATCACAAAGGGTGATATTGACATGATCATCAACGAATGGCCCGATGAATGGAAGATCCTAGCCATTACCTAGGAAGTGCCAGAAAGAACATCAAAAGAAGAGGCAGAGCAGGGAGAAATGCAACCTCCAGAAATCCAAGTGCCTAAGAGACCAAGAATGGGCCAAGGCAAGTTAACATAGACAAATGAAGGGCCAAAGAAGATAGGGACCCAAAAGGGGAAAAAGGAGAGTACACATCCGACCAAGGAACATTAGAAACAGGCTAAGGGAGCGAAGGAGACCGCCTCAAATCCCAACATATAGAAACCGAGGGGAAATAAGAGACCAAATACATAGGTAGGAGGCGCGCACATGAAATCAAAGGCACAACGAACACCACCAAAGTATACAATCACAGATGATGATGGGGAGATGATAGCCCGAATAATCCAGGATTGTCTATTCGAGAACTTCGACCATGCTGCACACCATAAGGACAATATTCAATAGGAGTTGGTAGGTATACGAAAGCTCATCAAATAGATCAAGGAAGGACTGAAAAAAAACAATAGGGGAATTGAACCATCAGCACCGTTGATAGAAGGAGGACTGTAAGAAGAAGAATGAGAGTCAGTCCAAGTAATAATTCATTCGGATGTAACATTTCATTTCAACCTTAGTATGTTGCACATGGACGAAATTGTGGGGTAGACACCCTTGAAGGACTTAAGCCAAATTCAACTTGCGTTGACAAGAATACCATTAGGGGTGCTAAACAGGTTACAAGTGAGCATCAACCACGAGCTACAATCTCGTGCTCGCAGAGCCTTAACCAAATTGAAGTAGACAATAAAGAAATGAGACGCGCTGGAAATAGTCTACGAGAAGGATAAATCTAAGTCCCAGTAGGAGAGGGAGCACATGAAAGGATTGGAGGAGAAAGTGGAAGGAACTTATGAGAAGATTCCATAGGCTGCACAGAGTGAGGAAATTGCAGCAACATAAAAGATTGATCAGATTGTGCAAGAAATTGATCAATACCAGAAGGAGATCGAGAATCTCTGAGAACATCTCAGACCAACCACTCCACCAGCAGTCGAGGAGCAAAAGAAACAAGAAGCAACATTGCAGCTGCAGGAGATAGAGCAACAAGTTAGCATAGCAACTGACTTGTTCGATAAAGCAACACAACTTTGGACTATCTTAGAGGAGGATCAACAGATCCAAAAGTGGGATAAGAAATAAGAAAGGATCAATGCAGAGATCCAAGAACTCAAACATAGGTAGAAGACAATGCCAGTTACAGAACGCGTCAAGGGAATGCAGGAAATGAATAAATTGCAAGCAGAGCTAACTATCGTGCAAACAAAGAAGAAAGAGCGACAGACTCAAATGGAACCATTGCAGGAATGAGTAGCAGAATTCCTGGCATAGGAAGAGGAAGCGAAGAAACATATAGCATAGACCCAGGTAGAATGTGTAGGATTGATCAACGACGAAGTGGTAGTCCAGGTAGTAGACACAATCAAGGAGAAGACCGTGCAGGCGCTGACACAAGCAACAAAGCTCAAGGAAAAGTTCCAGACAATCACCAAAGAGATCGGGGAAGCTCAGAAGGATTAGGTGGCTCAGAACAAGCCACATCTTAGTGTTGGGGGCATGTTGGTAGCAGACTAAAGGGGAAAGAAGGATGATCATGGGGAAAGAAAGCATGCAGAAAGTGAAGTGACAACTGTAAGGAAACACAGCATGCGTGCATGCAAGAAAGCGTGCACAAGGAAAGCGACAGTTGGAAGGAAGAACAACACACGCACATGGGGGGAAGACCTAATGTCAGTAGGGTTAGATTTTTGGTAACGTATTGTAATGGCCCAAGAGCCAAATATGCATAAATACCGATACTGAGGTATTGTGGAGGGTTCTGGTTTTGGAGGGATTTTGTAGTTGTTCCAAGTGAGTTAGTATTCAGGTTTACATTTTACTGTATGAACTATTTTGTAAGCTGTTGAGCTAGAGGAGAGAAGAGAAGGTAGATATTGAGGATTAGATAATAGGTTGAGGAGCCTGGTGTGATCTAGTTCGCCTCATATAGATCTTACCCATCTGAGGAGAGTTGTAAGGGCACAATGCTGTAGACACAAAACTATCATAATAAAAGAGCCAAGATCCAAATCTTTGTGGGTGTAGCCCAGGAGGGGGTGAAACATGGTAATATCTGTGTAATATGATGAATGCATGCATATATTTATTCTCTTTCAAGTAGCTATTTGTTTTGCATAATGAATGAATGAGTTGTTATATTACTTAAGGAATATGGTTGCACTATTAAGGGAACAAGCTACTAAAGTTACTCTATAGTCGGGAATATTAGTAGGTTGCAATTACAAGTTATAGTATATGGTTCATAATATAGATCACACATCTCACGCTCAATCCTAGGCTCTAAACACATGAGTCTTACAACCACCCATTAAATCTATCTTGGGTGAGACTGCGCAATGCATCCATGTGTTGTGCTGCCTTCTGGTTTACCAGGAGGGCCAATAGTTTTAGAGGCTTTGTTGGAAACCCGAAAGACATGAACCCTAGGTCAATAACTCATACAGTAGAGAGGAACGAATGTCCAACACCCACCAGCACTAAAAGACAAATTAGAAATGTAACTACATATAATACATTAAATTATAAACATTTATGTTTTGTAAATGAAAGGTCATGGGGGGAAGGCGGAAGTATAAGAGTCAAGTTGAATATCAATAAATATGGGGATTATATCCGAGTAAAGAGATTTTAGCTCTTGGAGATTTCATGTACTATTACTAAAACTTTTAATGAGGAGAATCCTATTTGGCCAAGCTATTTTTTGAAGAACTCCGATTCTCATGTTAGATGTATTGTGGACTATTCCTTTGACTTTTTTCTCAAGACTCGGGTTGTGTAAGAATGTACTTTGTATTGTATACAATTCTCATGTATGTTTGTTGCATTCTTATCGCTCAAATAAAAATGCAACAAACATACAATGCAACAAACATACATGAGAATAGTATACAATACATGAATAGATAAGTAAACCCCAATCTTTATTGCTCAAATAAAATATGAAAAATACTATTGATTGAAAAATGATAGTTCACAAAGAAAATTCTCGAGAAAAGGACCAGGAATATTTCACAGAATATAATATTTACATGACATTATGCACAGGAAAAGTAACCATAAGATGAAAATTAAGCATTCCTCACATCCATCGCCGTATCATAAATTATGATCACATTCATAAGAAAAAAATATACAATTCCATAATCGAGATAAATTTAAAAGCGTATTTCATTCAAAATAAGAGAGAATATTGTTGGAACACATATATATTTATAAAACTTTAGAATTTAATAGTTTTGATTCTCGTTCAAATAAAAGCAATGTGCGCTTGAGTCTCACCGTTGATGAAATATTTCACCTAATCGAATGATCCTGAACTCTTAAAAGTTATGAAGCCGCCTACTCATTAAAGAGTCAAATCACTAACGACTGTTTTCAAAATGTCGGGTTTCAGAGTTTCACGATACAAACAGTTCAACATGTAGTAACTCCAAAATCTCAATATCCAAAATTGTGAAACTGTCTTAAGTATTTAAACTGAATTAATTAAGGATTAAAAACGATTAATGGTTAATTAATCATATCGCGATTTCACATTTCGTGGATCTTGCCTCGAGCAATTATCAAAGTCCCGATGTCCGAAATCGTGAAACTGTCTTAGGTTAATCATGATTATTCAAAAGGGTTAAACACGATTAAAATGAACTAATCGCATTGCGATTTCGCATTTCAGAAGTCATACCTTGAAACGTTATAGGATATCCCGATATCCAAAACTCCGAAATTTACTTACCAACAAGTGTGATTAACTGATACATTAATGATGATTATCACGTAATTAATCCTTTGCTAAAAAATGACTCGGATAAATTCAAATTTCATCTGTGCTTTTCCCGAAATTTAATGACATTAATAATTGGTTTATGACAATAATTACAAATGAGATCTTAGACCGCCGCCTAAATCTTATTCATTAAGGAAAGTAAAGGCTCCGTCAGTAGAAGTATTGGTAAATCAATTAAAGGAAAATGATATTGAATTTTGAATTTCATTATGCCTTTTTACTGAGCAATAAGTTTTCAAGGTAATGAACTTTGTGCATTTTCTGTGACAGATGGCAGAGTTCTAAGGCCTGATACCATGGCTCCTTGAAAAGAAACCAAATCACCTGGTGAAGGATCGATCCAGAACACAGATATCCTTTCTAACACTTTGCCCAGAAACATAGACGCCATTAAATCCTGGACGCAAGTATTCAATATTTTACAGTATGAATTGGTCAATTGCCCAGATGACTCAGGTGATGATGAGACAGAGGCCCTAGCTACCGAATAAAAAAATGTTTCCCAATCGGAGCTACACAAGATAAAGACGAGGCCTAGAATCCCGCATTACAATGATATGATCAATTGGGCACTGGAGAACGTTGATATCCCGACTAGGACCATATTCAATTCACAAAAGGTCGCAGTTGGGTCTTTCTGGCCAGAACATTTACAGGTGATGTACAAATTGTCTACAACACCAAATTTCATTTACAATGCCAGTTTCTTAGTAGAGTTTGAAAAGAAGGAATGCACCCAATATGGAAAAGACCTTCTCAATTTAATTAAGGACTGGTACTCTTGCCTTGAGAAGTTCAAAGTTGATTCCCATGGCATATACACAGTTGTCACACTAGAATCTCACATAATTTACATAGCAATGATGATGTGTAGACTCTACGGAAGGAAAAAACAACCCATTTATTTTTACCTTGGGTGCCTATTATGCACACGGTAGTAGAGGGATATTCTTTTGATTGGGCGAAGATGTTGTCAGACAGTTTGGTTCAAGAGATTGCAAGATATCAATCACTAAAAGCCAAGGGGAAACCGACCCAATTTTTCATGTCAACTTATATCATGGACGCCGTCTATTTTATGACAACTTTTCCTCTGATGGGATGGAGTTGGACTCCAACTAGTGCTAAACCCATACATATTTATCATTCAATACTTTAGGAGTACAAGGCGAAATAATTTTTCTATGAAATCTGCAACTGGGTGGTGGTGCCAATGCATACCGCTATATATGGCTACCCACCTCCCAGGATTTCTGACAAAATTGTGACAAATCTGGGCAAGATAGAAGACTGGTACATTGAAGAGCATTTTTCCTATATTAGGGTTTTCGGTTGTTTGGTTCCTCCACATTCTCTGCCTCAATTTTTACCAGATCGATTGGTGTGTCGTGAAGTTGCACATCAAACTGTGCATGGGGGAATTAGCAAGGAGATGAAAGAAAAACAAAAGAAGGTATGGCCCGTTTTTCCCGTGCAAATTGGTATGTTTTCTCTGCTGGACTTCGACCATTCGAAAGTAGAAGCCACGGTTCTAGAAGAGATCAAGTTGGTCAATATCAAATTTAAGAAGCACGATCCACAAAAGATCGTAGGTAATCACATGGCCCTATGAAAATTGAAAATATATGAACATGGAGATTCTCCTCAAGATGAAATATTCTGAGGATCAAGGTCCTATTAGGAGGTCTTGAACCGAGTTCAAGCTCTAGCGCCAGATAAATTGGCTGAGTTTTATAACTTCCAGAAGCATTGGAGAAATAGCCTCCCCAAATTATTTCAAGGGGAAACCCTGAATCCCCCAACCACAAAACAAACGGAGACCCAAGGGATAGAAACAGGGAGATCTAGTGGACAGGACACCCGAGAAAATTTGGAGGAAATTGAGGCCTTGATAAAGAAGGCATAAGAAAAGACATAGTCCACACAGGGTAAACCAACAACTGACATAGCCAGGAAGAAACCATCCACAGAGATAGGTAGTCCTATCCAATTTGTGACACCTCTACAATTCAGTAGAGGGAATCCGATGGCCAAAGTTGTATTCATAGGAGACCTTACACATATTTCAGCAGAAGAGATACCTCCTTCGAAATTCTTCTTCAGTAAGAAAAGAAGGGCAGTAGTGAGAAGAGAAACGCACCAAAGGGATGGTGCATCTGTCAAGAAGCACATGATTCTATTAGATGGGAAGGCCCTAGAGGAAGAAGACTTCACTACAGAGGTCTCAGGCTCACTGGGAGCTTTTGCGACATCAAACCAGTTTTCAGTGAGCAACCTGAAAGAGAAGTTGAAGCAGAAAGATATGCTAATAAGTCAATTGAAAAATCAAGTGAAAACGATGGAAAAGAATGTCAGGAGTGAGATCAACAAGGATTTCGAGCAGATTAGAGCCAGTGATAAACAAGAAATCAAACAGCTCAAATCTAGTCTTGATGAGATGCAGAAAAAGTCACAGACAAGCAATGAATTAGTCAGACAGTTGTAAGAGAAGGTAAGCTTAACTGAAAAAGAAGTAGTGAATATATCATCTTTCCAAACCCAAACTCTAGAGGTACATAAGGAATTGGAATCATCACAACAAATCCTTTTAAATAAGGTGGAAGCTATCCAAAACCATTTTTAGGTGGCAAATCAATCCTTAGATAACATTTGTTAAAGGAGAGAGAGGCTATTGCCGCTCAAACCAATTTCCAAAAAGCAGTTGTGTCGTCGGCAAGAAAAGGGGTATCTATGGTTTCTAGGTTATCTGTTTCGGAGCAAATAAGAGGCAATATAATATTGAAGACCTAGGAAACTAACATAGCTGAAAGTAAAAGAATGGCTAAAGAAGTGAAGGAGGCTTGTGAAGAAACTTTTCATTCACTTGAAAAAGAGTCATTAAGCTTCAGAAAATATAGTATCTCTAAAGTACTAGGACAAGTTGATATAGCAAAGCATCAACTTAACATTAAGACAAACATGGAAGAGGCTCATGCCAAAATATTACAATTAAAGTAGATTGATATTACTCAGATAAATAGATGGCTAGTGAAGCCCAATTTGCAACTATAGTCTATAGCTTCACAGGATAGGATAATGGAAAATATATTGCCTCAATTAGAAAATAAATTATATGCCTTTGAGGAGAATGACTTAACAAAACCCTCCAGGCTGGTGGTACAATTTGTGAGAAAATGTGTTAAATGTATCGAGCAAGGAAAAGGCAACACCTCCGAGAACTAAAGAGGTAATCTGTACACATCATCTGTATAGATCATGATTAGAGAATATATGTTTCTGAGCTAGACAACAGGAAATAAAAACGCCTCTGCCAATATGACGAAGCGTTTCAGATTTCACATTTTGTAACCTTTACTATTATAGAAATAAGGAGAATTCCAACCGTTTAGGGTTGGGAACCTTTTGTATAAATACATATTTAGAATAATGAACAAAGGCTGCTTCTTGCCGTATTGTAACTAATAAAACTCATACTTTGTGAGTATTAATACAAGCGCAGACAAGGATTCCAAATTTTGTGCAGTTTGAGTTATGTGCCCTTCTTGTATTTCATATTTCCGGTTTTCTTTATGTTACTCCTTGACAAGTGAATGATTGCAATTTAGTATAACATCTACTGTAATCATATTTCATTTAGTTATTTGATAAGAAAGCAATTTTTCCTCTGTATTTGCTATCATCAAATACAAGACCTGCAATCTACTTGGATCACTATATCATATATCCTTTTAGGGGTGCATTCCACTCTTTCTTCTACTATAAACAAGGTAATATTCTTCTGTCATTGATTCCCTAGCTTATTCAATAGTTTTGTAATTTTCTCCATCACCACTCAATTTGATTAATTGACTTAGACGATGAAACATGACCTCTATTCTATTCAGTTATTAATTTCATTTGAGGATTTAAATTCTTACATAACTAACGGAAGAAAAAGAACTCTTAAAACAAAACATTCCTTAAATTCCTGATGCCTGACATTATTCTTTGAGACTTAAGTTTAATCTCAGGAACAACATCTTTTTGGCGCCGTTGCCGGGGACGGAGAAACAAATTTATTTTTCCTTGGGAGAACGACATGGTAAGTTTCTCTCTTTGATAGTGAACAAATATTGAATATACTATTAATTCTAATTTTAATTTTCACTTGGCGACTCCACCACTAATAAGCTAGCATTCAGTTGGAGGAATACCAGAAAAAACCCAGACAACAAGAAGACCATGCCTGTATCCGACCTTGAAAAAATTTTAAAACCAAGGGGATACCTCAAGAACACCACTACATCCACAAGTAAGGTTTACCGAACCAAACCTACACAGTCTAATGATAAGGTTCCACCTGAACAATTAACTCCACACGAAGGTTCCACCCAAATCCATTTCGGAGAAACATCGACAGATAGAATTGAAACCGAAATGATAAACCTCGAGTTGGATTTAGCCGAGATAAAGATCAAAACTGATTCAATTGCCTCCTTTACTAATAAAGGAAAAAGACCCATCTCGATACCTTCTTTGATTAATATTCCATCAGTCCTTGAAATAAAGTTTCCATCTTCTTGAAGTTTCGAAGAATATATCTTACACTACGATTCGACTCCTGTTGGATCTCCCATTTATATATCCTGCATGTCTGAAGAACCTAGTCCTCACCTCTCTTTTTCCCCCTTTTCCAATTTTCTGTCTCCTGACGACCAGTTCACAAAACCCCTTTCTCTTCATCCTGAAGTAGCCAGAAGGTCACTACATAGCTTTTAAAATCCTCTCTATAATATCCAAGTTTCTTCCCCTAGATTATCAATGGCTGCTACTGGAGGAGGTAGTGGCGGAGGTGGAGGAGGATTTGGTGCTGGAGGAGGAGGCGGTCAAAGACCACAACTACTTCCTAGAATTTTTTATAAATTAACTGCTAGGTACGCTCCTTTAGTCCTCCCAGTTCCCCTCCACGATTTACCTGAAAACTATATAAAAAACCTGCCAAAGTTCACAGGAGAGGGAGACTTAACGACCACTGAACACATAAATTTTTTCGATCAATTATCCGGTATCCTTGGACTTGAGCACGAGAATGTTTATTCAAGGCTCCTAGTTCAAAAGTTTGAAGGACAGGCGAGAACCTGGTTCTAAGGGCTGCCGACAGGTTCTATAAGAAAATATGACGAGTTAGAGAATGCCTTTCTTAGACAACAGGTAGAGAGGAAAGATCACCTTTATTATCTAACCAAGTTCAGAGCTTTAAGAAATAAAAATTCAGAGATAGTTCTTGAATTCACTCAGAGATTTAATAAACTATATAACAAAATTCCAGCCAAGGTTAAACCTTCCCAACGTGCAGCAAAAGTGACTTTCACCAGGGCTTTTGAGCCTGACTTTTCCTTACTGTTGAGGGAAAGGAGATCTATAGACCTCACATGAATGCAGGACAATGCTATAAAAATTGAATCAAATATGATGGCATTGGGAAATTTGAAAGCTAAATCCGAAACGGGAAATAAAGAAACCAGACGATTCTGAGAACAAGAAGGACCCTCTGGATCTGGGAGTTATGCGGAAGACAAAATGGATGGCATGGAAAAAATAATTAAAGAATTATCAAACAAAATCTCGAGGATGGAACTGGACCAATCTAAAACAGATCAGTTCCCTAGAAAAGATTTCAGAAGAAATCCTAATCCTCAAACAGAACAAAGACAAATAAAAAATGAAGATCAAAAGATTCAAACCCCCTTTAAAAACAAAAATTTTATAGGAGGAGATGACATGCGAAACTTTGAGGAGTTAGAGGAAGACATGAATAATCTTAGTGATGACGATCAAGAACCTCATTTGACGAGGAAAGATTATGAAAGGTCTTTAGGCGCAAAATACCCGTTTAATGATGATAGGATAAATATTACAAAAGATTCTGCTTATCAAGGAATCATCGACAATATAATGGTTGAGCTTTAACATAAGTGTAATTTAAGGCCTAGAGATAGAAATGTCACAACTGCCCAACCAAAGAAGATATTAACAAGAAGTAAAGTGAGTGAGGTAGCTCAATCAATAGTTGAAATGCAGACTGCCAAGACAAAAGTAGTTGAAACACAGATTGCCAAGACAAAAGCAGTGGAAATTGTGACTGTCAAAACAAAGACAGTCGAAATGAAAGCGACACAAACTAATAAATCAGAAAAAGGGAGATAGATATCCCAACCTGAGAAGCCTAAAAGACAACGGGGAGTTTCAATCTAGAAAATGAAATTAATAAAATCAAGATCCCTATACTTTTGGTTGAACTGGCAACAAACCCTACATATAGAAAACATATTTCCAAAATGATAAATTTTTCGGATATTGAAAGTCATGCAGATGTTATAAATTTAGAAGATGATAAATCGACTGTAATGTTTGGTCTGCATTTTGAAAATTCCAGAGATTCTGTCTCTCCTTTCTACATCATAGTAACTGTGCATGATCATCTGCTCCATAATTTTATGTTATATTCTGGAGCCTCCCACAATGTAATGCCCAAAGCTATTATGGAAAAACTGGGCCTTGAAATTACCAGACCATACAAAGATCTGTATTCTTTTGATTTGAGAAAAGTTAAATGTATGGGTATGATTAAAGATTTAGTGGTTAATCTTGCACACATTCCTGTAAAAATTATTCTGATGGATGTGGTTGTTGCTGATATCCTTGCAAAGTATGGCATGTTGTTATCTAGGTCTTGGGGCACCAAACTTGGAGGATGCCTTCAACTGGACATGATGTATGCTACAATCCCGATCTTCGGTGGACAGTTCACTCGCCTGTACAAAGAAACAAGATTGGCATATACTGTAAGTGGCCCACAGAATCCAAATAATTACCCTGTATATGTTGCCGATCAGGATTTAGGAAACTATATATTATCTCTTGATGATGATTTATATGAATGTATAGAAGAAAATTGTAAAGAAAAAGAAAAAATAGAAAAAAACAAATAAAAATGTAAATAGTGTTGGAGTTTGGAAAATGTATTTCGATGGTGCTTCATCTTGTGAAGGAGCAGGAGCTGGAGTGTTGTTTGTGGTGCCCGAAGAAAATTTCATTATTCCCTTTTCCTATAGATTACAATGGGACATCGATTATACCAATGATTTATGCGAATACAAAGCCTTAGTCTTAGGATTAGAGGCATCCAGGAAGTTGAAAATTGAAAATCTGATAGTTTATGGTGATGCAGAATTGATTGTAAAATAGATAAAGCAACAATATCGGGCCAAACACCCAAGGCTGAGGTCATACAGGAATTGTGCCTGGGATTTGATTGAGAAATTTTTCTCATCGTTTAATATTCATCACATCCCCAAAATGGAAAATCAACAGGCATATTCATTGGCCAAAGAAGCGACAACATTTTTACCTCCTACTGTCCTCAAACTAAAGTATCACATAGAAATGAGGCACAGACCCTCAATACCAAACAATGTTCAACATTGGTAGGTCTTTGAAGATGATGAGAAAAATAGACAATTCTTAGAAATGGTGGACGAATTTTCCGAAACACATATTGATAAGGAAAATCAGAATGACCCTGCTTGGATCATCTAGGAAGGGGAAGATCCTCAGGAGTTCCAGGATAAGATCACTAATCACTGTAAATTGTTACTGAAAAATAATCAGATCCCTAAAGGTCTAATTCCTTTGGAAATATTATTTGATCATGATGACATTCCCTTAAAGTCTACTTTGCAGCCTCAACTTGAAGAGGTTGAAGATTGTAATATAGGCACCAAGGAAACTCCTAAGATGGTAAAATTATCTAAATACCTTCCCCCAGAAATGAAAAGTAAATATGACGAGTTACTCACGTAGTACAAGGATGTTTTCACCTGGAATTATGATGAATTAAGAACTTATGATACCACCGTAATTGAACACAAAATTTGTTTAAAACAGGGTGATAAACCTTTCAGGCAAAAGCTCAGACAGATAAATCCTATGCTACTTCGTATGATAAAAAGGGAGGTGAAAAATCTCCTAGATGCGAAGATCATTGTTCCACTCAGGCATTCCGAGTGGTTGGCCAATCTGGTTCCGGTCAGGAAGAAAAACGGTGAAATCAGACTGTGTGTGGATTTCATAAACTTAAACAGATCATCCCTCAAAGACAATTATCCATTACCTAAAATGGATCACATATTGAAAAAAGTGGTCGAAGCAAACAAAATGTCTATGATTGATGGCTTTTCAGGGGATAATCAAATCACAATCCATGAGGATGATAAATAAAAAACCACGTTCACCACCCCATGGGGTACCTTTATGTATGATAAAATGCCATTCGGTTTGATGAACGTAGGAGCCACTTTCCAACGAGCTATGGATATCATCTTTGCCATTGAAAGAGATAAGTTTTTTGTCATTTATCTTGATGATCTAACCGTGTTTTCTAAATCTGATGCAGAGCACCTAGTACACCTCAAAAAAACGTTTGAGAAATGTCAAAAATTCGGTTTGTCTTTGAATCCCAAGAAATCTCACTTTGCAATGCAGGAAGGTAAACTCTTGGGCCATATAGTATCTCGAGATGGAATCAAAATAAAACCAAAAAGGGTTTAAGCTATAGATACTATCAATATTCCTAGGAACACAAAGGAAATGCAGTAATTTTTAGGAAAAAATAATTTTTAAGAAGATTCATCCCAAACTTCAATGAAATTGTAAAATTGATTACATATATGATAAAAAAAGGACAGCGAGGTCAAATGGACAACTGAAGCCAAAGAGGCATTCGAACGCATCAAGAAAGTTATAGGTGAAGCACCAGTGTTGGCCAACCCAGATTATGTGAAAGAATTCTTGATTTTCTAATTCGCCTCTGAACACACTATCGCGGCTGTGCTTTTACATAAAAACTATGAAGGTTTCGAGCAAATAATAGCGTTTTTTAGTAAAAGTCTCAGAGATGCTGAACTGAAATATGAGATATTGGAAAAACAAGAATACACAATGGTAAAATCCCTCAAATCTTTCAGGACTTAGTGCTCCATTCTAAGATAATTGGCTATGTACCAAGAAATGTTGTCAAGGATATATTAGTTCAACCAGATAGTGATGGAAAAATGGGTAGATGATTAGCCAAGATTCAAGAATTTTACCTAGAAGTAAAACCAACCAAACTTGTCAAAGGTCAGGGCTTGGCTAAATTATTATCCGAATCAAATTTTCGGGCACTTGGGATAAATCATCTACAAGATTACGAAGTTTTCCAGACATAGACGAATTTGATGTTACTATACCTACAACCGAGATCCAAGAAAAATTCTCTTCCTCTGCCTGGTATAAAGACATATTTTCTTACCTACTGACTCTGCAGTGCCCAAGTGATATGACCCCTTCCAAAACTAGAACGTTGAAGTTGCATGTAATAAAATATTGTATCATGGATAACCAACTATATTGGAAGGATCCTCTGAGATTTTTATTGAGTTGTTTAATAGAATATGAAACAGAGAGTCATAAATGAGTTTCACGAAGGGGTGTGTGGAGGGCATCACGCATGGAGAGAAACAACCTATAAAATCCTGAGAGATGGATATTATTGGCCAAAATTATTCAATGATGTAAATTCTAAAATTAGAGCCTGTAACCCCTGTCAACTATTTTCAGGCAAGCAAAAGCTTCCCGCATTACCTTTGGTCCCAGTCAAAACAAAAGCTCAATTCCAACAATGGGGTCTGGATTTCATCGGTGAAATACATCCACATTCAAGTGCACAACATAAGTGGATTATGACCGCTACTGACTATTTCACTAAATGGGTCGAGTCCATTTCGACACGAAACGCAACAGATGCAGTGGTGATTAGTTTCTTAGAAGAGAACATTTTATCGAGATTGGGTTGTCCTCGGAAGATAGTTACCGATAATTCCCAAGATTTGAAATCCATGGCTATGGTAAGTTTTTATCAAAAGTACAACATTGTATTAGGACATTCCACAACCTACTATCCTCAATGTAATGGATTTGTCGAGTCCTTGAACAAGAGGCTAATCACCATAATTAAAAAAGTGCTAACTGAAAATAAGAAACCCTGGCATGTGCATTTGAAATATGCTTTGTGGGCTAATAGAATAAGCACTAATAAATCAATCAGAATGTCCCCTTTTCAAATGGTATATGGTACCGATGTGATTCTCCCCATAAATCTTTCTCTGCTCGTAATGAAAATCTGGCAGGATGTGAAGGAAGAACCAAATGACATCACCAGAAGAATAAATCAATTGATTGAAATCCAACAAAATAGGGCTGAAGTGGATGAGAGACTCCAGAAATATCAGGATAACATGAAAGCCTTGTTTGACCAAAAATCTAAAGATAGGGAATTTCTCCCTGGTGACCTAGTTTTAAAGTGGGATGCCAGGAAGGAAGACTTAGGAAAGCACGGAAAATTTGACCATATTTGGTGTGGACCTTTCAAGGTCACAACTTCTGAGGGAAAGAATTCATTTTTGTTAGATAATCTCGATGGAAAAATGCTTAACGCCCCTATCAACGGGCGTTACCTGGAGCATTTCATGCAGTAACCAGATTCTGAACTCCCATTGTACATACCAATTTGATTTTCATATTTTTGTTTACAATTTTTCGTTTCTTCGATAAGTCTTTAATTTCACTGTAAATAGAAACGGGTTTGCCGATTTCATAAAAAAAAAATATAAAAATAAGTAATGCATAGAGTTTCGATCTACAGAAGTTCCTGACAATTGTCATGTTTATTTTCATTGTAGGATACTTGTTGATAGTCAAGAGATAAGCTGTATCAGAAATTGATGCTCACGTTTCAAAACATTGGATTTCTCTCGAAACAGGTGATAAATAGATAGTTTATTTGGTTGAAAATATAGAGAAAATATGAGTTATGAGATTCTTCCCTACTAACCAAAGTTAAATTTTCAAGGAGATATCACTAGGTACGACAAAAGTTTCACCTGTAAAAATATTTTCACCTAATCTACAACCAGAGGAATATAAAATTACAGTTTAATTCTCAAGAGTTTTCTCTGGATAAAATAAGATTAAAAAAATCAAATCAAATCAAAATTTAAAAAATGAAATAAAATTTATAATAAGAGAATAAGCAATAAAAAGACCTTAAAGATAAGAATTCAAGAATCAATAAACAAACTGGCATTGGAGTGACCGTGTGCACAATAGAACATTTGAATCCTCATTCCGTTTTTCCTGCTTATTCTCAAGCTAGATTTTCCTGTGATTCTAAATATCTTTTCTTGATATTCATGGAGGAAAAAGGACTTCACCTTAACTCTGAGAGCTCAGAAACAAGTTTTAAACATGAGAATAGATAAAGAATCTTTATGGTTTCTTTGACTTTAACTGAAAGAAAATATGTCTGGGCTAATCCTAACTACTTTATCTTTTCTAACATATTTAAACTGATTAGTTTTGCTCAAGGAAATTCCCTGGAAAATAAAATATTCCCATGAAAACTTTCCTGTAAGTGAAGGCGTTTTGAAGGTCAGAAGAGGATTAGTCTAGAGTAATCAAGGTGAGTTAATATACCTCTATTGCTAAATTATAAATAGATATCATCCCTGGTATATTATATACAAATTGATTGCCCCCACTTCATATTTTAAAAATATAATACATATGGTGAAAGAAAATTCATAAAATGATTGCCCCCATCTAGTCCAAAAAATAGATGATGAAAGGAAATTCATTAAATGATTGCCCTCATCTCAGCATTTAAATGCAAAAGCTACTAATTGAAGTGGTTAAAGGAAATTCAATATGGGAATTAGATAACTTCACCGGGGTACTAAACATGCTCGATGGAAGTGAATCAATGTCTATGATATCAGCAAGGTTGTTATACATATATTTTAATGTACTATGGTAACTAGCTCTCTTTTGACTAGATCTACAATCTAAACCAACACGAGACTCCCTAATTAAAACATTAAAATTACTTTGCCTTGATGCGAACAAAATCGAACAGAGTCTGATAGATTGGTTAAGGTCATTTTGATTATCTTAGGCAAATCTTAAATCAGTTTTAAGAAAAGGAATCCATTAATAAGCCTAAACTCGAGATTGGTGAATGATTAAGTTTTGAAAGTTTTTGGAGATATGGATGAAATCCAAAGTCCTTCTGTGTGTCCTTTTCCTGAATGTGTTTCATAGAAATGAAATAATGACTCCATTTACCCAATAAAGGCTACTTGGTCTACTGTTCTTCTACGTCTCGCAGGGAGATGAGATCCCTAGATGGAGCCTATGTTGGAACACATATATATTTATAAAACTTTAGACTTTAATAGTTTTCATTGTCGTTCAAATAAAACAATGCACGATTGAGTCTCACCGTTGATGAAATCTTTCACCTAATCGAACGATCCTAAACTCTTAAAAGTTATGGAGCCGCCTACTCATTAAAGAGTCAAATCACTAACGACTATTTTCAAAATGTCAGGTTTCGGAGTTTCGTGATACAGACAGTTCAACATGTAGTAACTCCAAAATCCCGATATCCGAAATCATGAAATTGTCTTAAGTATTTAAACCAGATTAATTAAGGATTAAAAACAATTAACGGTTAATTAATCATATCATGATTTCACATTTCGGGGATCCTGCCTCAAGAAATTATTAAAGTCCCAATGTCTGAAATCGAGAAACTGTCTTAGGTTAATCACAATTATTTAAAAGGGTTAAACATGATTAAAATTAACTAATCACATCGCGATTTTGGATTTCAGAAGCCATACCTTGAAACGTTATAGGATATCCCAATATCCTAAACTCCAAAATTTACTTAACGATAAGTGAGATTAACTGATACATTAATGATGATTATCACGTAATTAATCCTTCGCTGAAAAATGACTGGGATAAATTCAAATTTCATTTGTGCTTTTCCCGAAATTTAATGACATTAATAATTGGTTTACGACAATCATTCCAAATGAGATCTTAGACCACCACCTAAATCTTATTCATTAAGGAAAGTAAATGCTCTGTCAATAGAAGTATTGGTAAATCAATTAAAGGAAAAGGATATTGAATTTCAAATTTCATTATGTGTTTTTACTGAGAAGTAAATTTTCAAGGTAATGAACTTTGTGCACTTCCTATGACATATAGCAGAGTTCTGAGGCCTGATACCATGGCTCCTTGAAAAGAAACCAAAGCACCTGGTGAAGGATCGAGCCAAAACACAGATATCATTTTCGATACTTCGCCCAGAAATATAGACGTCGTTAAATCCTGGACTCAAGTATTCAATATTTTATATTATGAATTGGTCAATTGCCCAAAAAACTCAGGTGATGATGAGACGGAGGCCCTAGCTACCAAATACAAAATTTTTTCCCAATCAGATCTACACAAGATATCGATGAGGCCTAGACTCCTTCCTTACAATGATATGATCAGTTGGGCACTGGAGAATGTTGATATCTCGACCAGAACTATCTTCAATTCACAAAAGGTCGCAGTTGGTTCTTTCCGGCCATAACATCTACAAGTGATGTACAAATTGTCTACAACACCAAATTTCATTTACAATTCCAGTTTCCTAGTAGACTTTGAAAAGAAGGAATGTGCCCAATATGGAAAAAACCTTCTCGATTTAATTAAGGATTGGTACTCTCGCCCCGAGAAGTTCAGAACTGATTCCCATGGCATATACACAGTTGCCGCACTAGAACCTCACATAATGTACATAACAATGATGATGTGTAGACTCTACGGGAAGGAAAACACAACCCATTTCTTTTTACCTTGGGTGCCTATTATGCACATAGTAGCAGAGGGATATTCTTTTGATTGGGCCAAGATGTTGTCAGACAGTTTGGTTCAAAAGATTGCAAGATATCAGTCACTAAAATCCAAGGGGAAAGAGACCCAATTTTTCATGTCGGCTTATATCATGGACGTCGTCTATTTTATGACAATTTTTCCTTTGATGGGCTGGAGTTGGACTCCAATGAGTGCTGAACCCATACATATTTATCATTCGATACTTTGGGAGGACAAGGCGAAAGAATTTTTCTATGAAATCTGCAACTGGGTGGTGGTGCTAATGCATACCACTATATATGGCTACCCACCTCCCAGGATTTATGACAAAATTGTGACAAATCTGGGCAAGATAGAAGACTGGTACGTTGAAGAGAATTTCTCCTATATTAGGGTTTTCGATTGTTCGGTTCATCCACATGCTCTACCTCAATTTTTACTAGATCGATTGGTGTGTCATGAAGTTTCATGTCAAACTGTGCATGGGGGAATTAACAAGGAGATGAAAGCACTACAAAAGAAGGCATGGCCCATTTTTCCCATGCAAATTGGTATGTTTTCTCTGCTAGACTTCGACCATTTGAAAGTAGAAGTCACGGCCATGGAAGAGATCAAGTTGGTCAATACTTAATTTAAGAAGCGTGATCCATAGAAGATCATAGGTAATCACATGGCCCTCTGCAAATTGAAAATATATGAACATGAATATTCTCCTCAAGATGAAATATTCTGAGGAGCAAGGTTCTATCAGGAGGTCTTGACCTGAGTTCAAGCTCTGGCGCTAGATAAATTGGTTGAGTTTTATAACTTCAAGAAGCATCGAAGAAATATCCTCCCCAAAGTATTGCAACGGGAAACCCCAATTCCCCCAACCACACAACAAAAGGAGACCCAAGGGCTAGAAACAGGGAGCTCTAGTGGGCAGGATGCCCGAGAAAATTTGGAGTAAATTGAGGCCTTGATAAAGAAGGCAGAAGAAAAGCCACAGTCCACACAGGTTAAACCAACAACTGAAACAACTGGGAAGCATCCATCCACATAGATAGGTAGTCCTATCCAACATGTCACACCTCTATAGTTCAGTAGAGGGAATTTGATGGCCGAAGTTGTATTCATAGGAGACCTTACACCTATTTCAGCATAAGAGATACATCCTTCAGAATTCTTCTTCAGTAAGAAAAGAAGGGCGGTAGTGAGAAGAGAAACACACCAAATGGATGGTGCGACTATCAAGAAGCATATGATGCTATTAGATGGGCATGCCCTAGAGGAAGAAGACTTCGCTACAAAGGTTGCAGGCTCACTGGGAGCTTTTGCGACAACAAACCAGTTTTCACTGAGAAACCTGAAAGAGAAGTTTAATCAGAAAGATATGTTGATAAGTCAATTGCAAAATCAAGTGAAAATGGTGGAAAAGAATGTTAGGAGTGAGATCAACAAGGATTTCAAGCAGATTAGAACCAATGATAAACAGGAAATCCAACAACTCAAATATAGTCATGATGAGATGCAGAAAAAGTCACAGACAAGCAATGAATTAGTCAGGCAGCTACAAGCAAAGGTAAGCTTAACTGAAAAGTAGTAGTGGATATATAATCTTTCCAAACCCAAATTCTAGAGGTATATAAGGATCTGGAATCAGCGCAACAAAGCCTTTTAAATAAGGTGGAAGCTATCCAAAACCATTTTCAGGTGGTAAATCAATCCTTAGATAACATTTTTTTAAAGGAGAGAGAGGTTATTGCTGCTTTGACCAATTTCCAAGAAGTAGTTGTGTCATTGGCAAGAGAAGGGGTATCTATGGTTTCCAGGTTGTCTATTTTGAAGAAAATCAGAGGTGATATAATATTGAAGACCTGGGAAACTAACATAGCTGAAAGTAAAAGAATGGCTAAAGAACTGAAGGAGGCTTGTGAAGAAACTTTTCATTCACTTGGAAAAGAGTCATTAAGCTTCGAAAAAGATAGTACCTCTGAAGTACTAGGACAAGTTGATATAACGAAGCATCAAATTAACATTACGATAAACATGGAAGAGGCTCAGGATGAAATATTACAATTAAAGAAGATTGATATTACTCAGATAAATAGATGGCTAATGAAGCCCAATTTGCAACTACAGTCTATAGCTTCAAAGGATAGGAGAATGGAAAATAGATTGCCTCAATTAGAAAATAAATTATATGCCTTTGAGGAAAATTACTTAACGGAACCCTCCAGGTTGGTGGTACAATTTGTGAGCAAATGTGTTAAATGTATCGAGCAAGGAAAAGGCAACATCCTTGAGAACCAATGAGGTAATATATACACATCATGATTAGAGAATATATGTTTTTGAGCTAGACAACAGGAAAGAAAAATGGCTCTGCCAGTATGATGAAGCATTTCAGATTTCACATTTTGTAACCTTTACTATTTGTTGGCACAGGGGCTGACCCAGGGTTCAATGCTTCAACAATGCATCAACAAAACCCTAACTACCGACCCTTTCGAAAAAAACTGCGAAGCATATGAAGTCTCACCTGAGGTAGAGGCAGGGGTGGTTGCAGGACTCAAATGTCTGCAACCTAGCTGGGACATAGATCAGTGATTACACCACTCTAACAAAGCACATAGCAGTTAGCATTACAGAAAAATGCAGTATTCAACCAGATCTAACACATCTAAGCACTTATAATATGGGAAGAGATCATATTTAGCATTCATTTACATCACTAAGCACTTACTCTATCATACCAGATTCATCTAAACATTCATTACTACACTAAGCTTAAATCATATGAACAATATAACAACCAAAATGCACAAAGCAACCATAACACAAGATATATGTGGTTCACCCCAGTGTGGGGCTACGTCTACCAACTCTTCTCTTCTTTATTATCTTCTGTCAATATTCTTACATGAATAGAGCATCAAAACCCTACTCCATAGAGGACAAGAGATCTGTGCGCACCTTGCCAGATCCTCCTTCCCTAAGTTAGATCACAACACCAAGCCTCCTTACACAGTATGTGCACAAAGCACTACATATGATCCACACTTAGCTTACAACCTCAACATACACTAAGCACAGAGCCTCTTAAAATTACTTGCACTTATCACAATACTTAGCACCTAGAACCACACCCATACATCTTTACTTACATCTCCTAGATTTCTATTTATACATTACAAAAGGGCCTAAACATGGGTAAACCCATGGGCCGACATCCCATACCCGTTACATAACCCCTAATCCAAAAAAATACCCTAAAAAGGGGACGATATCTTGCGATCTTCGCTTCGACTTGCACTCTGTCTTCGGCCAGCCCGTCGAAGTCCCTAAAGAGGTCAAACATGACCAAGGATATCCAAAACTTGGTCAAGGATCAACAGGTCCTCAACACTCATTTGTGACTCGTCTCGAGTCACTCTGGTCTGGGTAACTTTGCCTCAAAATCCTCGAGCTTGGCTCGATATGCTTCAACCTATTGTTGCGCTAAGGCCTCTTGCTCGGCGAACTCTTGAATAACTCCCTCATTCATAGGTCCCTCTAAGCATTGTTCTACCGAAGTGACTACATTCCATCTCTGCTCCTCGACCTTCAATTTCCTCAAAAAGTAGGCAAGCTGCATCTTGGACTGGTTGGAGATTCTAAGTCACTTCCATGACTTTTCTTTGTATGGCATGGACCTGTTGCTGAGTCATGCATTGTTCTTGGGATCTTTTCATTTGCTCAACCATTGACAAGAGCTTTAACTGTGCTTATACTATTGTTGCTTGCTACTTTTCTTCCTAGAGATGCGACTCCAGTGTTTTAAGTTTAGGGTCCTCGGTAAGGCACTCATAAGTCTGCGCACTGTGACTGATTAGTTTTTTAATTCCACGACTAATTCTTTTATCCTTTCGACTGTGCTATGGGTAGTTTCTTCTCTCTGGTCTCGCACTTCCCGTAGAGTGCTTGGAACTATTTGTAGCTCTAGTTATGCTATTCTCTGTTGAAGCTGCTTAATGGCTTCAACAAGCTTCACCACTTGATTCTCCACTGAGTCTTCCTCCATTTTATCTAAGCCCATCACAGAGCGAAGTGATCCACAGATTTCTTCTTTAACTCCAACCTAATCTGTGAGCAGTTGTTCCTTCTCCTGCTAGATCTGTGTTCTATCCTCTTAAAACTTGATTTGGAGGTCGTCCTTCTCTTGTTGTGCAACTCGATGTTGCTCTATGATTTCCTCTTGTGCTTTCTCCAGATCCACAGTGGCCTGTTCTTTTTCTTCCTGCATGCGACGAAGGCAAGCTTCGGTTGCATCAACTATTTTGCGGAGTTGGGAAGGCTCATATCCCAACTCTGGTTCTTCTGGTGGAGGGCATGCAGTGGACATTGCGCGACTAGAGTGGAGGGCTTGTTGTACTCCTCTCAGCTCTGCTTCAATCCTTCCATACATGGCTTCTTGTTTGGCTTCTCTTTTCTGCAAAATATCTTCCGAGGCATTTGATACAACTGTGATGATGAATTCAAAGTCATCGGCTGTGAGTATAGTTTGCAGCTTCGACTTACTCGCTTTGGACTTCTTCCGCGATGTAGGTTTCGTTGGGGAAATATTTCTTTTCTTGGATGTCTCTGCCTCTTCAAGGGAGTTCCTAGGTGGTGTTACTTCATCTTGCTTCTTCTTGTCTTCTTCCCCTTCTTTCTCTTCTTTGTCCATTTCTTCGTCTCCTCCTCCGCTAGGTGAATCTGATGCAGTCTCTTCTGATGTGTTGTGTATTTCTTGTACATATTCCTTCTTTTTCTTCCTGCTACTGCTGGGTGCATCATACTCTTCACGAGTAACCACCGCAATTCCAATGAGGTTGGGGTTGGACAGTGCTGCCTGGTCGACTGGTATAAGGAACTCTCTAGGCCATTCCTTAGTGATTTCTTCCAGGTCCTCCTTTGTGATATTTTAGTAGGACTAAAGCTCTTCTTTACTTTCGTCTGTGTGCGCAGTAATATAAATAAAATGCCATCTGCATGGAACTTCATAAGGGGCCTGAACCTGTCCAGGGTGTTCAGGGTCATACGAGGGAAAGACTCAATAGCCCTCTTCAGCTGCAGGTAGTAGATATGAAATACTGTGTTCAACTGCCATTGTTTCCCCATATCGCTCGAATACCAGAGCATGGTGAAATTCACAGCTAGTGGCTCGAACGACTGAATGTCAGGGAAGGTCACACCTTTCGGCATCTCCCAAGTAGTGAACGTGATGAGGATAAGAAACCAGCTAAAATGGAACTCATAGCCTTGATCCTGAGCTTTGTGATAATCCAGTTCTAACTAATTGACTAGGTAACTGGCCCAGTTCATATATAGTCCTTCCACGCATTTTCCTGCGAGGTCAGCGACAAACCCTGTGACCGGAGTGGGTATGTTATTTCAGACTAGCTTACCAACAATCAACTGGAAAGCAAGGCACACTATGCCATTATGAATGGTGGCTACCTTGTAGCCTTGCATCCCTTTCTCTACATCGCCATAGGTGTCTTTGATATTCTATGCCAGGGCACGATTTGTAACCTTGCCTGGATAAAATTATTGAGGGTCTGGTCCTTGCATGCTCAATCCGGTGATCCTATGGATCAACACTGGATCGAAGGTGATCCATCTGTCTAACCATAGATATCTGCCATGGAAGCACGAAAGAAGGAGATTAACGCACGTGGTAACCTCATGGTGCCTTCCAAAATGTGGTATCTTCATCACATTCAATATAGTGGACCTCGCGATGTCCATAGTCCACGGCTGGGGGATTATCTTTGAATTCTTCCCCTTCATCTTGGTCAAATATTTGTGAGGTGGGAGAATGCCATATCTCTTGGAGTCTCCTAGGTTATAGTCATTGATCTTCAAGGTTGGAATCCTCTCCAACTGTGGTCTGAATGCTTGTATTCCCTTCGGAAGGTACGCAGTGATGATTGTGTAGTCAAAGTCCCTCGGGACACTATCACGACTCACCACACTGGCCAGGGGTGGAATGTATTCGGGTAGGATGGATGGGATTAGCTTTGCATTCGCCAAGTCATCACGATGCTTGGTTCTTTTTTTAGTCGCAGCTCAGGATGGTCCATATCCACGACCAGTCGATGGGGAGGCTTACAATCCTCTTGTCGATGAGACTTGGATGCTTATGGACATCACCTTCTTGGCCATGAGGTCTATTAGAATCTCTTCGACATCTTTTTTTTCTATGCTAATTGCGTCTGACATGCACACTCAATATCTAATATATTGGGCCGTTGAATAATACTCAATGTAATAGAATGGATGGAGAGGTCTCAATGATCACTGCCCGAAATCAACTAGTTCTCTGTGGGCTCCGATAATCAAAATTGGCAAAATGTTCTTGATGCAGTGCTCGATGGGATAAATAGATATTTTTGTAATGATTTCTTTCAACCGATCACAAATCCTTATTCAATGCAATTCCATTTGTTATGGCGTGGTCCCAATAGTCCAATGGCGAAATTTTGGGCCATAACAACTTTCCTAACCATTCTGGAGCGTCGATTGAATGGTCATATTGCCTCCAACAGTCATATTTCTTTGTCATGGAGAAGTGCCAATCTGTGCTGTACTGATATTCTAATGAAGTTTGAGTTCTAGACACCTTCCTTCTGCGAAGTATTCTCTGGAACTTCTTGCAATTTTTCTAACTTTTCCCTCTTCTTACTGAGATTTTTGGCCTTTTGTCCTGTGATCTGAATCACTGGTTTCCTCTTTCCATTATCATTCTTATCTCCTCTTGGCATGATAAATTCGCACTGTGGAGGCTCTTTCATAGGATTCAAGGGTAATACTTCTTCTCTTTCTGGGGTAGGTGCTCTACTCTCTTGTACAGACACGTGTCTCCAATCTTCCTATGTCTTTTCAACTTCACCATCCATATCTTTGGTCCTTAGTGGCTTTGACTGGTTCTCTTGTTCTTATAGTAAGTGCGATATTATCCTAGCCATGAAATCTCTTAGTTATTGCTTTTTCTGTTCTAGATCTTCATCTTCTTGTTTCATTCGCATATGATCTTTCTCAATCCAGGTTTTTCCTTACAAGATAGCAAATGGGGCATTGTTCCCAACAAACTTAACGATCTCAAATTCTTCTTTGGTCGAAGTGCCATGAGCACTCATATATATCTGGGTAATTCTTCCACATAGGGTTATCAAATTTCCTCTAAACAATCCTATTCCTCCTAATGAAGGAACCATAACAGGTTTTCCCAAAATTTCCCAAGTTCTTTCTGTCATGATATTCACCTGTGTTTCCTCATCCAGGAAACAGTCTATGTTGAAGTCTCCTATTCTTGTTTCTATGTACTCTTTATCTTTTAAGACCTTTGATAAGTTGATATTTTTGTGATCATTCAAGGTTTCTTTCATCTGTAGTAATACAGTCTCTGATTCTTTCTGGGGTTCTATCATATCCTTAGTTTATTGGCTTGTCTCATAGTTTTCTTGTTTCGTATTCATCTTTTCAACTTTACAAATCATTCTAGGACAATCCAAAACTTCATGGTCCATAGCTTTACAACAAATACAACTAGGTATTCTACCAGGGAATTCCTTAGCAANTCTTGGTCTTCTGCAACTGTAACAAAGGGTTAATCCTCTCTTTCTCTTAAATGATCCCCAACCTTTCCTGTACTGCGCACTGGGATCACAGTAACTAACCTGAAAAAAATTCTTTCTAGGATCCTTCATCCATTTGTTAGTCCAAACATTCTCTCTATGCATAGGAGTAACATATCTTTCATCGCTTCTATCAGATCTATTCATATCAAATCTTCTTTCTTCTAACTGTGCCCTAGTTTTCAGACTAGGACAAAATTTATTAAAAATACTTAGATTCATTCTTTCGAAACAAGAATTTTCACTTATCTTACCTTTCTCGGAGCACAAATCTTCAAGATCTTACCTCTTTTCTTCAAATCAGACTTCTCTTCTTAGCACAGATCTTCGCAAGTCAAGTAGAATATTGCGCACTAAAGTAGTAGATCTATGCACAGAGATTTCTTTTCTTCAGTTCCCAGCAATCAAAGTTTCAGGTCTCAACAATAGAACCATTTTTTGGCATAGGGGGAAACCCAGGGTTCAACGCTTCAATAGTGCACCAAAAAAACCCTAACTACCATCCCTTTCGGCAACACTTGCGAAGCAGATGAAGTCTCACCCAAGGTAGAGGCAGGGGTGGTTGCAGGACTCAAATGTCTGCAAACTAGCTGGGACATAGATCTGTGATTACACCGCTGTAACAAAGCACTTAGTAGTTATCATTCATCAATAATTAACCCTTATTCACATCGTAGATCCAAACCCTAATTACATAACAACATAGTATTCAACTGGATCTAACACATATAAGAAATTAGCATATGGGAAGAGATCAGATTTAGCATTCATTCACATCACTAAGCACTTACTCTATCATACTAGATTCATCTAAACATTCATTACTACACTAAGCTTAAATCATATGAACAATATAACAACCAGAATGCACAAAGCAACCATAACACAGGATATACGTGGTTCACCCCAGTGTGGGGCTACGTCCACCAACTCTTCTCTTCTTTATTATCTTTTGTCAAGATTCTTACAAGCACAGAGCATCAAAACCTTACTCCATAGAGGACAGGAGATCTGTGCACACCTCGCCAGATCCTCCTTCCCTGAGTTAGATCACAACACCAAGCCTCCTTACACAGTGTGTTCACAAAGCACTATAGACAATCCACACTTAGCTTATAGCCTCAACATACACTAAGCACAGAGCCTCTTACAATTACTTGCACTTAGCACAATACTTAGCACCTAGCACCACACCCATACCTCCTTACTTACATCTCCTAGATTTCTATTCATACATTACAAAAGGGCCTAAACATGGGGAAACCCATGGGCCGACATCCCATACCCATTACATAACCCCTAATCCCAAAAACTTCCCTAAAAAGGGGCCGAGATCCTGCGATATCTGCTTCAACTTGTGCTCCGCCTTCGACCAACCTGTCGAAGTGCCCAAATAGGTCAAACATGACCAAGGATATCCAAAAATTGGTCAAGGGCCAACACTATTATAGAAATAAGGAGAATTCCAACTGTTTAGGGTTGAGAACATTTTGTATAAATAATTATTTAGAAGAATGAACAAAGGTTTCTTATTGTTGTATTGTAACTAAGAAAACTCATCCTTTGTGAGTATTAATACAAGCGGATAGGGATTCCAAATTTTGTGCAGTTTGAGTTATGTGCCCTTCTTGTATTTCATATTTCCGGTTTTCTTTATGTTACTCCTTGACAAGTGAATGATTTCAATTTAGTATAACATCTACTGTAATTGTATTTCATTTAGTTATTTGATAAGTAAACAATTTTTCCTCTGTATTTGCTATCAACAAATACAAGACCTGCAAGTTACTTGGATCACTATATCATATATCCTTTCAGGGGTGCATTCCACTCTTTCTTCTACTATAAATAAGGTAAGATTCTTCTGTCATTGATTCCTTAGCTTGTTCAATAGTTTTGTAATTTTCTCCATCACCACTCAATTTGATTAATTGACTTAGACGACGAAACATGAGCTTTGTTCTATTCAATTGTTAATTTCATTTGAGGATTTAAATTCTTACATAACTAACGGAAGAAAAATCACTCTTAAAACAAAACATTCCTTAAATTTCTGATGCTTGACATTATTCTTTGAGCCTTAAGTTTAATCTCAGGAAAAACAAATATGATAGGTGAACTTCAAGCATCTCATGATCAAGAAACTCAGAGTTTAATATATCATTAAATTTTCACTCCAAAATAGTTCTCCGAGAGTTTTCAAAAAATAATAATAGTTTGCTTACAAATAAAATTAAAATTTGTGTTTTTCTAAAAGGACTGGGATGGGGCTCCTGTGGACCATAAAATAAAATGGAATAGGGTTATACTTGAAATAAGAAAATGAGGATGATACGAAATCGATTACGGGTTTCAAGAATGAAAGTACATAACTAGATGATTTATGAAAGAGAAGTATAAAGAGTACAAGATTATGAAAAGTGAACAATATACTCATTGTGATGAATTTCTCTCTCCTATCTGCTTGTCACGATTCCTTTTTTATTCTTCTTTGTTGGTATTCCTTGACCGGTTGTAGCTACCTCTTCTTGATCTGGTTTAGTTATTTTTATTAAGGCATTCTTTAACCAATTTCCAATATAATCTCTCATAGGCACAACAATTATCTCATGCCTTACTTTTATATCAAATAATTAATTTTCCATATCTCAGAAATTAATTGAAATTTGATGTAAAACATCCTCAATGTCTTCATTTTTCTTTACATAGATAATTAACCAACTTTCAACTTCTAACTCTGAGTACTTGATCAAACTATTAAACTTCTTAACTGATGTAGATTTCAACAATTCCAATTTTTCTTCAAATTGTTCTTTTGTCATAAATATAGAATTTAATATAAACTTTGGTTCTTCAACTTCTCCAGTTGTTCCATCTAGATCCAACTCAATAAAATTTAGATATGATTCTCCCTTTTCGACACTTATAGTGTCACAATCAACCAATATTTCTTTTAAACACTTGATTATTTTAATCTGACATGCTTTGAGTTGTTTAATGTGAATTGAGGAAGGCAAGTCTTGTTATTTTATTTTAAACTCACTCATATTTGAAAATTTCATAAAAACATGTGGTAATATCTCATTTATAAAATTCCTCATCATTTTCTAGGTCAACCTGTAGATATTGTCTCAAATTTGTGATTCTATATCCCAAGAAAATAAAATTGTTTTCCAATTGCCATGCCTCAAGAATAAGAGACATTATTTTCTTAATATTTCCTCCAACATATTTTATGAAAATAATGATTATGCTTGATGTTCCTCTCAATATTGAACTAGATTCTAGTGTTCCATCGAAGCTTTTCTAGGGCTACATTATAGAAATTGGGTTGGCGAATATGGGAGGTGGCATTAGAGCATTCTCCAATTCTTTAATTCTATCTTTAACTATGGAATTTTCATTTTCCATTTCTCCAACTGACATCTTCAGGGCTTCTCCTGTGGCTTCATAGATCTGTACAATTATCAATGGTGGAACTCTGTTTAGGTCAAATTCTGAGCTTGACTTTCCTTGAACTTATTTTTATTTTTTGAATGAATTTTTTAAAAGACTAATTTTTTTGAACCTTTATCAAACAAAGCATTATGCAAGGTTATGGAGTATTCTTCAAAGAGAATTGGCTCCTATGTGGAAACTTATGTTGTAAATTCTCTGCTTTTCTGAACTCTTTGTTCTTCATCATGGAATTCTATATCCTCAATGTTTACATCCAAGTCCATGTCTTCAAGAGAAAATTTGTCTTCAGGTGTGACCTCGTTTACTCCTTGCTGATTTGTTTTCATTTTTATCTTACTAGTCATTGGAAGCTTATGGGGCCTCTCCAGACTTCCCTTAGAAGGGTTATGATCACCTCCATCATCAGAATTGACATTTAAAGATTTGTTTTTCGCTTGAGCTATAAGTTGATGGTTTTGTTTTGGTAGCCACTTATTTGAGAAATGTTTGGAGATCAAGTAATCCTTTCATTTACAACTCTTCCATATTGTCGATATTGTCAGTGGTGATAACAATAGTTTCAATGTCTTCAACAAGAAATTTTTGAAGGTCCTTGCTATCACCTTCCTCCTCTCCGAATAGAAAAGTATTTGCATATGAGACATTGTAACCCACAGACACCATGTGGTTCATTATTAATTTGTTAGGGTCGAACCATTTAATTTCATCTTCCACCTTTAAATTATATTGATAACATTGAACTGCTTATTCATCAATATTTGCAACATTCTTTAATATTATTTCACCAATTCTCCATGGCAGGGGAATAAATTGATTTTTCCTCTTTTCATGGAAGAAATGAGCCCAAAATTCATATTGTTTACACACTTCAACTACAAATATTTTTTCGGGTACATAATATGGGAGGTAAAACGGCCTTTCTCAAAAACAATAAATCTTGATAATGTTGAAATGCTCCATCGCTTCGAAAATTCCTCTTTTATCCATAAACGTTGCCACTTCTAAAACAATTCTTGATGTTTTTAGCCCAAATATGGGTTTCTTAAATTAAGAAAGAAATTCATAAAAATGATACATGGCCTTTTTCTTTGATAAGGCAAGGTACCATGTATGAAATGGGTCAATTTTACAGTTGACTTGTTTGGATAGATGAAATCCTTTGAAAACATGACACTGTGTAATAGAAAACATTAAGTACGAGGACATGTAAATTTTTTTACTATCTATAAAAGTTTCCAGTTAAAAATATAGTTCACCATAAATAATCTTCGCCCAATCAAAAATTGTTTTCTCATGAATAGAAAAATATAGAATGTACAAAGCCAAATGAGGAATGGTAGTCATCGATTCTTTCCCAACAACCCTGAAAAAGAACCATGTGATTTATCAATAGGGGTTTTTCATCATACTGACATGGATAGATGATAAATATTCTGGCATTAGTGTCAGGCCTTCAAGATATTTATGCAAAAGCTCAAGTCCACCATTTATTTCCTTCAAGAAATATTTGACTTCATCCCCTTTGAAAGTCATGGTTGGTTTTGGAAGTTTAAACATTATTTTGAAGACTGAAAGAGTTAAAGAAATTGGCGATTCTCCTTAAAGTTGAATAATCATGTGGTTCTTATCAAACTTATATATGCACCATGAAATCAATTATTTGCAGTTGAAAACCTTTGGAACAAAACCTGCTTAAGAAATCCTCGACATCCAAATTTGATTGGAATTTATTTCCATAGGATGAAATGATGAGTAATACTTGTATGCTCTTGACCATTGGAACCTTTGATCTTCTCTTCCAAATGTATTGAGGATATATTTGTAGAAGCTCTCCTTTCTTCTTCCTATCATGCTAAATGAAGTTGGAGTATTGATGCACAATCACTTTACAACGTTAATTTTAAATTAAACCCTTTTATCATAATATACCTTGAAACTCTTCTTTCGAAGGAGTGATTAATATGCCTTAAAATTGAATTGATGGAGAATTGTCTCAAGAAGGTCACCATTAATAACGACCTTTTAATATTTTAACCACTTGTTATTTTCTGTAAGATTTGTATTAAAATTACTTTGGGGAAAGTGACAAGATGAGACATGTATTACCGCGGGGAAATAGAGAATCGAAGGTATGTCAATAAATATTGGAATCAACATAAACCCGCGGACCCACGAACCCATGATGAAAACTCGAGGAATGA
>JASDQU010241341.1:0-13759 GCA_032191745.1 Picea mariana
CGAATCCATGTGTTATAATATTGTTTTGATATTCAATTTAAAATAGAACAAATAGCAAATACATCGTTACACTTGTGAATCGAACAATATTATCATGATAACAGTATAGCAAACGATTTAGGCTGTGAACAAATCCAAACAATAATTGACTCATAACAAAATCATAACAAGATTATTCAAGTTTGTTATAGATTTCGATCGTTGATCATTGCACAGTAAGAAAACAGGATTGATTAATTTTGATCACAATCGTTTCGATCAAACGAATCGTGTCAGGGTTTGATCGATTCATTACACAAATTAAAATACAGAGCATTAATTATAATCTGAACTCGTGATGCCTACCTGCCCTCAACGGCACGGTCGTCCCACCAGGACCTTCTTCGCTCTTAGGCCCGAAGAGTCCAAGCCCTTCCAACTCCCCTTGAGAGTCTTCATCACCCACATAATACTTCTCGACAATCTCCCTTTCGCGAATCGGGAGATCGGGTCTCGCGATATCGTGAAACTCACAGAAACGTTCCCTTGCTCCTTCAATCGCCAAACCCCGAATGGCGATGGTCAATGGTCAAGGTTCGAATATTGGTCTTGTCCCTATCGGGATATTGCGTCCTGCGATGTCAATGCCTGTGCCCCCCAAAAGCTCGAGTACCGAAACGCCGATCTTACGCGAACATGCCACCTGGACTCCACTATTCCTCCGGGGTCCCACGCTGCCACATCAACCTCAGGATTTCGTAGATCGCGGATCCACGACGCCAATTCCCTTGCCATTGGAACCCTCGAATATCGAAACTCCGAGGTTTCGGATTTGTGCCACATGTCCCTCCAGCGATCAACGACTCTGATCAAATCGGGGGATCGCACTTCGCGGTTTCGACGTGCATGTGACTTTTGCACTTGTCAAACCCGATCCGCGCGATGGTGATGGGTCCATCTTGCACCTGGGGGTTAACCTCCTCGCTCCTTCTCCGAGATCCAATGACCCATGGGACTTCGCGAGTCTTCACAAACAACTCAAGTCGTCGATTCTCTTTCTCTATGAAGGGATCTCAGCTCTAACACCTTCGTCCAGTGTGACCTACACTGGGGTCGAATCCACAGTGAACTGAAGGAACCATCCCTCCTGAGCTTTTATCAACTCGAACTCCTTCAAGGATTCCTTGAACACGCTCCCTGTGCTCGGTCTTTAATCACCTCCAAAAGTGATTAAGTCTTCCGACTCCTGTGCATTCACGCTCGCAACAGTTTCGACCTGCACTCACCTGCACGGCTCGAATAACTCGAAACGACTCTGAGTAAAATGAGAACAAAAGTTCAACTGCTTAGCCTCCTCGACGCACTCTATGCGGAGGAATTCAACTGCACTCTATGCAGGAATCTCCTGGCCTAAACAGAGAAACAATTGAAACTCATTCCTTCATTCTCTCAGGTTTCGAACCTGATATGCAATCACACAAGCAGCATATAATAGATAAGCATAGAAAGAAGCAAACATGAAAAGGCACAGTATCAACAACACACAGAGATCAAACACATCCATGGAATTGAATCAAGCTTTTCCTATTAATTCAAATATTGTACATGGAGGTTTTTCACAACTCTCTGCTCTGCTCTCTGCTTGCTCTGAATGCTAATGTTGAATGAATGTTATGTTACAATGATACAAGGGAGGGTGTCTATACTCCGCTTTCCCTCTCGAAAGGTGACTCTCTAATATACCATAAATTTCTATCTAATAGCCTTAATAGTCTTAAATGCCTTCCTATCTATAACATAATACAAGTGCGCTCAGCTTTGAATGCCTTTGGTTAAACAGCGGCGCAACAATACCAATGTAGGATTCAAAATCTGAAGTTGGCTGGATCGTCTAGCTGTCCATCTTTCTCCATGTGTGCTGGCTCACTTGGTGAGTTGTAGATGCTCCTGCATCAACTCGACTCATAGGATAAACTTGCCAAATTAGCATAAAAGCGAATCGATTTAGCTAAGATCTTCACATAGTTGTTATGATTCGAATTCATTTCCAATTCGGGCATGAATGTTATTTGAGCGTAATGTTTTCATCAAAGAGATAGAGTCATTTTCCTTAACTTGGAAACAGTCAAAGATAGAACATGATATGACACAACATCGTAACAAGTATCTTCCCAAAAACATTTACCAGTCATAGCATATCAATGATAGCGAAATCGAATCTGAGCAAAATCGTAACAATCAAACTCGATCAAATCGTTTATCAACCATAGCATATGGACCATAACAGAACCAAATCTGAACATGATTATGTTCTAAACTGGATACGAAAAATTTCCTTTTCAAATCGGATACAAACCAATTCATTTGAAGGCAAACTATCAAACAAATTCAAACGAAGATTACTCAAATCCAATCAAAATCTATTGATTTTTATACTGGGAATAATCAGATCGTATATCGAATCAAAATTTCTCTCTATTCAAAGAAAATCTATATATAGAATGCACACGATTATAACAGAGTGATTCAGGATAGAACCATTTAAAAATTGAATTCAAACCATTATTACAATCCTAGATTATTTACAAATCAAAATGATATCAAAACCATACCTGTGTAGCAACGAGGCTGCTCAATTATGCCAACTTGGAATTAACAACAGCCATGGCAGATTCCACGTTTTTAAATAGGATGGAGCCGGTTGTTCTTTGTTTCTTATCCACTGCTTGGAGCTTGGCCTTTTCACTGGTCAGGACTACAATATGATATTCCAAAGATTGAATCTTTGATTGGAGTATCAGAACATCGATATAATATCACTCTAACCATGAACTGCATTGGTCACAAGGTGACTTTGTAGGTTTAGACAGAGCAGGCGAGGGTTTGGGCAAATGACCGAGGGTTTCACAAGGCAACTTACTGCCTGGCAAGTTAGGGTCGTCCTTTAGGCAGGGGGTAGGTTCGATACAAAATCATATGAGGGTTCAGCACACAAACCTTCAGAATAGGGGTATTCACTAGCCAAGAAACGCTCAAGTTCCGAATCAGAGTCCTCACTCAACACCATAGGGTTTGGCTCAACAGGGGGTTTTGGCTCGTTCCTTGCCATCCGTGAAATCAAATGTGCATTCTTTTTCCCTTTGGCATTTGCAACAATGTTTTCCTTAAGATTTTTTCTCATAGGCTTTGCAAGGGCTTCTGCACTCTTAGCTACAGTGTCGGGTAAGTTGATAGGAGGGTTGGCTGAGGGTTTAGGCAGTAGGAGGTGTAAGGGTAGAGGCGGTTCAGCCTTAGTCTCAGTTACCACAGGTTTATCAACCTGTATAGGGTCGACGTCCTCAAAGCCATTACGGGCAATGAAAGCCTTCCAAGTATCACCAAGCAAACTCAACTGATAAACAATGATGAGCTTAATAAGCCCATGGTGAAATAGGCTGTTGTTAGCCTTGTTCCTTTTATACTTTTTGGACATTTTATACAGGCTCCTATGAAAATAGAACGACATGTTTAGAGGATACCCTATAAAAACCATCAATAGACACAGGTGGTATAGGAACACAAACCCGTAACGACCTTCACAGGTCACAAACTGCTTGATTATCATTAATAAATCGTGCCATCGTTGTTTAAGCATAGTCACGGGCATACCTCTATCACAGGAGGTGATTTTGCACGATTGAAACAACAATGTCCACGGCACTTCCTCGAACTTGCAATTCTTAAACCAACGCTGTCCAGAGGTAGGTAACCCCGTGGCTGAGCTGATAAACTGTTCATCAATCTCTAACTGCATATCTCCGACCTTGCCTCGACAGCCATCGAAGGTCATGGAAAACTGTCGAGCTACACAAAGGTTAAACCCATCAAAACGTTTCATGAAGGTAAGCCATCCACTGTCTTCCAAATCTTGGCGGGCATTGTCGAACATCAACAGAGCTTGATTGCCATTGGGTTCAACTCGCACAACTGGCGCCATGGAGCCGAACACATGGTATGGGGAGGGTTCGAATTCACCAACACACACTGTAACAGAGCTACCCGAACCAACAACAATGAACGAGCCAAAAGGGGTAAGCATTAACGCAAGCATGCGAAGGTGGTGGAATTATTCACCGCCATACAAAACAATTATGGTCAAAGTACAGCCGTCAATATAGCTGCATAGTTTATAATAGTGGATCATCCATTAAGTCATGTGTGCAACTAATTAAAATCCAAGGTGTATACCAATACACGCCAACACTATGCCATAGTGTTTGAACATCTGACATACAAATCAAAACCCAATATCAAATATGTGCCAATGTATATAATCAAAAGTTTAATCAAAGTCCCAAATGGAATTCATATAGTCGACTAGCCAAATTTATGAAAAGATTATCATAAGGATTATATCACATGTATATAAAAAGTTTAATCAAATCCTTATGCATTTTTATAGAATCAATGATCAAGCAAGTCATGTAAATCCAAATGCTCAATGCCTTCAACAAAATCAAGTTATGCAATCAATATAAGAATGTCCAATGAACACAGTTCGAAAGTCCTTCTAGCCATATAACGATAAACAAAAGGTAAGTGTAGTAGGCATATTGATAAAAAGATCATGACAGTTCAGATAGTGATTGAAAAAATAACTTCGAAAGGAGAAGTTTTCACGCTTTTAGTCGTGAAAACTTAATGAAGACAAATGTGTAAATGTCACAAGAAATGAAAATGTCATCTATTTGAAAAATGCGACAAAAACTTGACGTTCGCAAGACATAGGTGTAGGCAGCTTATAGGATAAAGAAAATGAATTGGCTACCAACAATGGCGACACACTGGACGAAGCAGTTATCTCTGCAAAAGATACAAATTCATATTAAGACAGCAAAGATAATTCTGACTCAAAGATAACAACCAGAAAATCGTACAAACATCATCATAAACCATTTTTTCGAGCAGTGTTTCAAAAGATGAAAACCAATAACAATCTTAAGATTAGCAAGTCACGATATTAAAGATAAAATCTTCAATACTGTTGGCATGGCCACTACTGCCAGCAAGCATCCATAGCCTCGACAGGGTTGCCATTTAACCCACTCTGACATCTGTATCCTGCCAAGAAGTTTCGGATCAAAATAAAGGACATTAAAGAGGTTTCTTTTTGCAAATTTTCACGTACCCGACAATGCTTCGCTACCAGCAGGCCTATTCAGTACCCCGACGAAGTTGTCTTGGCACCATGCATGCATTTACCTACTGCCAGCAGACCTGTTCAGTATCCTGGCGGGTTTACAAGCACTTCCCATAGCTCTTATTTTATTTTGTTTTGTTTTTATAGATATATATTTGAGTGGGGTGACGCTGAAAACTTTGATATTTTAACATAATTTTTTCAGACCTCATCAAAATTTTTAGCATCGTCCTTTATTTAGATCCAGAGATGTTTTATTTACAAAAACAACTTCCTAAGACAGGGAGACATCTTCTGAGTCATTACTTTACGGAATAGGGACAGTGTAAAAAGATAATAGATGATCATGACAAGCTTTGCTCAGAGATCGAAATCAATCAACTTCTTTCAAACAACAGATTTTTCCAACACAGATATAAATTTCAGCAATAAACTATTGATGTTTGTACGAATTTCTCAGAAGTTATTTTAGCAAAGGAATTTTCTATTTTCCTTGTTTGAACAGTTCAAAAATTCAGGTATGTGTATTTCAACAACAAAAACTAGTAAGCATAAGGGAGAAATCAAAACACACCAGCGAAGAAAAAATTGGGAAGCAAAGAAATCCAAACAAGAAAAACAAAAAAAAAAATATGCACAGAAGGTGCATCTGAAAACCTCATGCAACAAATCCCTTGGGAAACTGAAAGAAAGTAGGAAAATCCTGAATGATGGAAAAGCAGTCCTAATCATGGTACCTTGGTCATGGTTGATTCAGATTCATTTATCTCTTTACTTTCCACTTAAGATTTTCATGATGATATTGCGTTTTTGAAAATAAATGTTCAACTAAGAGAAAGGATCAAGGGGACTTCCCTGACAACAGCCGTATTATGGTTCTCGTGGTGCGCCCACTTGTGTGCGTGACTGCATTATTACAAAGATAAATAGTGAGGAATCAAACTGAAAGAAAACCTATTCCTAAACCTACCCTAATTATTAAACACATCAGGATACTACGTGAAGTCATGCTTCCAATGTAGCCATCGGAATAACTCTAATTTTGCAATGGAAACAAGATCAAATGTTACTAATAAGAATGGTAATATATCAACAAATGATAGAAACATATCACACTTACCTTCATAATCGACATCTAGAAACAAAGTAAGCATGATCTTACCATTTCCTTGGATATTCTTGTTATACGAATCCTCCAGCCATTGTGCAATCTTGTCATGATAAGGGTCATAATGGCATGGGTGAGTGTAAGTAGTTTTGAAAAATTCGTCAGGATTATGAGGAAATGGAAAAACCATCAGCCAAGGATAAAATGCCCCATCCTCCTGACAATTCTTTACGTGTTCATTAACTTCTTCACATGGAGGATCTAAAAGAAACATGTCACACCTACTTCCAAGATACTTGGGTAAAAAGAAAGCAAGCTCAACTTTGTCTTTATTATGAAATTTTTTCATATATGAATATTCAAGCCACTCTAAGATCCTGTCACAAAAATGGGGATGCAAACCATGAATTTGATGAAATGAATATATCAATGGAAAGCTCATCATAGGAGGATTCGTGCAATCGATTAGATCATTGGTTTGAATGTTTCCTTCGATGCGATTGATCATTTCAAAATGTGAAGCATCAACATTAATATTCGAGCTAAGCAAAGAACGAGTATGAAACTTAGAATGTTTGATCTCCATAAAATATAATGCACTGTCCTTTTCAACAATAAATTGTGTAAAATCATCTCGCAACATGTCCGCTTCGCATGTGAGTGATGAAAGTGAACAAGTGTCAAATCCAAGTTTATCAATGTTAGGTTTGGAATTGATTTCACCAAAATTTAGCACATCGAAAGGATATGATTGTGGTGGAAAAGAGTAGTATGTTGTAGGTAAGATGTCAAGTCCACCAGAATCTAGGAATAGATCAGGATATAAAGAATAAAAGGAATGAGAAATAAGCAGATGAAAAGAATCTCTTGAACTATGATACTCAACAATGGTATTCTCAAAACAGTTCTCTTCATTTTCTTTAAAACTCTTACTCTATTTTCACGACAAATTCCTTAACATAATATGATCATCTGGATTTACCTTTTGTGTGATAGATAATTCAAAATTTATGTGACCAAGATCTAGTCTTTCCTGCGAACAAAGTGCGTTTTGAGGATGAAGGTTTAAAGTTTCTTCTTCTAGTTGCATAAATCCTTCTCTAATCAGTTTCATAGTAATACTAGAACATTCAAGAATATTTTAGTTACTTAAGTGTTCTTCAATGACTGATTTTAAATGTTGATTAGAGCGTGAGTCAAAAGAATGAGGATATTCACCTTGAGCCAAAAACGAATGATCTTCCATACTAGTCTTAGACTGAAAATACAATAATTCAAAGGAAAAAAGAATTTGCTTGTCATTGAGAGCCTGATCAATAGATTCTACCTCCCTGGCTTGTTCAACATTATCGAAAGAATTTTTCTCTTCTTGCGAAGAAAATTGTTCTTGCAGTTGAGTGATAGGATTTGCAATTGGTTCTTCATTTGTGATCAAACATGACTGGATGGAAGGGATGGAAGCATCATAGAAGAGATTTAATGCTAATGACATGTCATCGATATTAAATTTACAAAGGATATAATAGACTCTTGTCAAAAAACCTTCTGAAGATGGATCGACGTTGATTAGCGAAGCATGAAATTCTTCACATAATTGATTGAAATTATAAATTTCAAAAGCATCTAGAAACTCATCTACAAATTGAAACCAATCAAAAATGTGACATGCTGGAAAGGATTCAAACCAATGTTTCATTCGACCTCTAAAAGTAAAAGCGAACAGTCTGCATAAAACTCTTAGATCTGAGATGTCATGTTTGATGCACTTGCACCAAAACTTGTTAAGGTGGTCTTTAGCAGATGTATTTCCTTCACCATCAAAGGTGAGTTTGGACAAGCGAGAAACTGTCTCGTTGGGAACATCAGGTAATGAGAAGTTGAAAGCATGTTCCAACACAGTGATTTGGGGAGCCATGAGGGAAATTGAATAAATTTAAAAATAAAGGCTCCTACAACGCCATCTTGTCAGTTGGCCCTCCTTCTAGCGCCATTTGTTGACGGGCGAAATTGACCATCTGTCAATTGAGAGAGTGGAACTGGTCCGGGGTTGTCTAATAACCCAAGCCATTTGGAATGAACCACCCTGACAGGTTTAGCGGCTCCGTTAGCCAATCTAAGGTTCTAAGAAAACCAAAGAATAAACTAATCCAAACTAACTAATCTAACTAAAACTAAACAAACGAAACTAACTAAAACTAAATAAACAAACTAACTAAAAACAAATAAAACAAACTAATACACTAATCTAATTAAAACTAACTACTATCAAACTAACTAACTACTATTTACAAACTACTAACTAATTAACTCTCTAACTACTAATTGCAATACAACTTATTCACAAAATGTACAATATTAACAAAATACAGATTTAAATAAAACCTGAAAAACTCATTTACTTTTCTGCCCTAAGACAGTGAAGGATATTTTTTGTCGATTTTATGATTTTATGAAAAAGAGATAAAACTTACTGAAATTAAACAATCTAATATAGTAACTACATATATCTAACTAAAATACTAACAAATATTCTAAACAAATAAACAACAAACAGACCTAGAAACGCTCCAGATTTTCCCTATGTATGATGACCTTAAAGCTGGTCGGAGGAAGGAAACTTGCACCGGGTAATCCAAAAGCTTCTCGTAAACGATAACTGCAATGCTCTTTGAGTTTGTTTACAGGACAAACAAGACATAAAAAATCATAACAATTATATGATTTATAAATCTCTGCAATAAGGGAAACCTGTTATGCAAAAACTTATACTTAATAATTCAATTGATGAAGAAGAGAAATCTGTCATTCACAAACTGAATCAAGTAATTGCTATGTTTTTTAAATACTGGAAGAAATCATATATGGATTATATTGATTAATTATATCATTTTCAAAAGACTAAGATAGCTAAAGTAGTCATTAACCAAATGCAAATTGATACACATAAACATGGAACAAAATATTGATATTATGAAAAGCTGAAGCTATAGCATAACATCAATTCTGTCTCAGTCTGTATTAAAATTCCATATCCTTGTTCTCCCATGAATGAGGATGATCTTATTACAAAAAATAATGAGTATTTATAAGTTTTTACACAGGGTAAAACCTCCCTGTGGAAGTTATCAAACCGTTTACATAATCTGGGAAGATATTCCCAAGATCAACTAAACTAAGAAACTAAAATGAAACCAAAATATTTCAAATATCCTCCAAACTGTCCATCAAATCCCATGAAATTTGAATTCACCTGAAAAGGACACAAATGAATAAATTAGAAAGATATTTTATTAACAAAACAATAAAAATTTGATTCTACAGACTTAGCTACAGAATCACCTGATTCTGTAGCTAGTCTAAAATAAGATACAGAATCAGAATTGAAATTAAATCAAATCTTTTAGGAAATTCCATTGAATTTACATCCAACAATCATTTGAAAATGAATCATGAATTGAAAATGATATTCTATTATGAACTCAAACAAGATCCACATCATTTAACCGAATACAGAGATAGCAATACTCTATTTCGATCATCATCATAAGTCGGGTAAATGAAATCATATGTAACAGCATTGTAATCGTTTCTCAATCAAATCAAATCCATGTGTTATAATATCGTTTTGATATTCAATTGAAAATAGAACAAATCACAAATACATCATTACACTTGTGAATCGAACAAGATTATCACGATAACAGTATCGCAAGTGATTTAGGATGTGAACAAATCCAAACGATAATTGACTCTAACAAAATCATAACATGATTATTCAAGTTTGTTATAGATTCCGATCATTGATCATTGCACAGTAAGCAAACATGATTCATTAATTTTGATCACAATCGTTTCGATCAAACGAATCGTGTCAGGATTTGACAGATTCATTACACAAATGAAAATACAGAGGATCAATTATAATCTGAACTCGACTCATAGGATAAACTTGCCAAATTATCATAAAAGCGAATCAATTTAGCTAAGATCTTCACACAGTTGTTATGATTCGGATTCATTTCCAATTCGGGCGCGAATGTTATTTGAGCATAATGTTTTCATCAAAGAGACAGAGTCATTTTCCTTAACTTGGAAACAGTCAAAGATAGAACATGATATGACACGACATCATAACAAGTATCTTCCCAAAAACATTTACCAGTCATAGCATATCAATGATAGCGAAATCGAATCTGAGCAAAATCGTAACAATCAAACTCGATCAAATCATTTATCAACCATAGCATATGGACCATAACAGAACCAAATCTGAACATGATTATGTTCTAAACTAGATACGAAAAATTTCCTTTTCAAATCGGATACAAACCAATTCATTTGAAGGCAAACTATCAAACAAATTCAAATGAAGATTACTCAAATCCAATCAAAATCTATTGATTTTTATACTGGGAATAATCAGATCGTATATCGAATCGAAATTTATTTATATTCAAAGAAAATCTATATATAGAATGCACACGATTATAACAGAGTGATTCAAGATAGAACCATTTAAAAACTGAATTCAAACCATTATTACAATCCTAGATTATTTACAAATCAAAATGATATCAAAACCATACCTGTGTAGCGATGAGGCTGCTCAATTATGCCAACTTGGAATTAACAATAGCCGTGGCAGATTCCACGTTTTTAAATAGGATGGAGCCGATGTTCTTTTTTTCTTATCCACTGCTTGGAGCTTGGTCTTTTGACTGGTCAGTACTGCAATCTGATCTTCCAAAGATTGAATCTTTGATTGGAGTATTAGAACATCGATATAATATCTCTCTAACCATGAACTGCATTGGTCACAAGGTGACTGTGTAGGTTTAGACAGAGAAGGCAAGGGTTTTGGCAAATGACCGAGGGTTTCACAAGGCAACTTAATGCCTAGATAGTTAGGGTCATCCTTTAGGCAGGGGGTAGGTTCGATACAAAATCATATGAGGGTTCGGCACACAAACCTTGAGAATAGAGGTATTCAATAGCCAAGAAATGCTCAACTTCCGAATCGGAGTCCTCACTCAATACGACAGGGTTTGGCTCAACAGGGGGTTTTGGCTCGTTCCTTGCCATCCGTGAAATCAAACATGCATTCTTTTTCCCTTTGGCGTTTGCAGCAAGGTTTGCCTTGAGCTTTTTGCTGATAGGCTTTGCAATGGTTTCTGCACTCTTAGCTACAGTGTCAGGTAAGTTGATAGGAGGGTCAGCCGAGGGTTTAGGCATTAGGAGGTGTAAGGGTAGAGGCGGTTCATCCTTAGTCTCAGTTACCACAGGTTTATCAACCTATATAGGGTCAACGTCCTCAAAGCCATTACGGGCAATGAAAGCCTTCCAAGTATCACCAAGCAAACTCAACTGATAAACAACAATGAGCTTAATAAGCCCATGGTAAAACAGGCTGTTGTCAGCCTTGTGCCTTTTATACTTTTTGGACATTTTATATAGGCTCCTATCAAAATAGAACGACATGTTTAGAGGATACCCTATAAAAACCGTCAATAGACGCAGGTGGTAGAGGAACACAAACCCATAACTACCTTCACAGGTCACAAACTTCTTGATTATCATTAATAAATCATGCCATCGTTGTTTAAGCATAGTCACGGGCATACCTCTATCACAGGAGGTGATTTTGCGCGATTGAAACAACAATGTCCACGGAACTTCCTCGACCTTGCAATTCTTAAACCAACGCTGTCCAGAGGTAGGTAACCCCGTGGCTGAGCTAATAAATTGTTCATCAATCTCTAGCTGCATATCTCCGACCTTGGCTTGACAGCCATCAAAGGTCATGGAAAACTGTCGAGCTACGCAAAGGTTAAACCCCTCAAAACGTTTCATGAAGGTAAGCCATCCACTGTCTACCAAATCTTGGCGGGCATTGTCGAACATCAACAGAGCTTGATTGCCATTGGGTTCAACTCGCATGACTAGCGCCATGGAGCCGAACACATGGTATGGGGAGGGTTTAAATTCACCAACACACACTATAACAGAGCTACCCGAACCAACAACAATGAACGAGCCAAAAGGGGTAAGCATTAATGCAAGCATGCGAAGGTGGTAGAGTTATTCACTACCATGCAAAACAATTATGGTCAAAGTACAACCGCCGATATAGTTGTTCAGTTCATAATAGTGGATCATCCATTAAGTCATGTGTGCAACTAATGAAAATCCAAGGTGTATACCAATACATGCTAACACTATGCCATAGTGTTTGAACATCCGACATACAAATCAAAACCCAATATCAAATATGCACCAATGTATATAGTCAAAAGTTTAATCAAAGTGCCAAATGGAATTCATATAGTCGACTAGCCAAATTTATGAAAAGATTATCATAAGGATTATATCACATGTATATAAAAAGTTTAATCAAAGCCTTATGCATTTTTATAGAATCAATGATCAAGCAAGTCATGTAAATCCAAATGCTCAATGCCTTCAACAAAATCAAGTTATACAATCAATATAAGAATGTCCAATGAACACAGTTTGAAAGTCCTTCTAGCCATATAACGATAAACAAAAGGTAAGTGTAGTAGGCATATTGATAAAAAGATCATGACAGTTCAGATAGTGATTGAAAAAATAACTTCGAAAGGAGAAGTTTTCACGCTTTCAGTCATGAAAACTTAATGAAGACAAATGTGTAAATGTCGCAAGAAATGAAAATGTCGTCTATTTGAAAAATGCGACGAAAACTTGACGTTCGCAAGACATAGGTGTAGGCAGCTTATAGTATAAAAAAAATGAATTGGCTGCCAACAGTAACCCTAGCTGTAGTGCTTTTGGAAGCTGCTCCTGCTAGTAACCCTAGCGATAATTCCTCAACGAGCTCAATATCTAGCAGCTATGTTTCCTTCCAGCGTTTTAGGCTGACTGAAGGGGTGTGGGCCCATAACCTGTTAGAATATAGAAGATGGTGTGCTCGTTTTACCATTGAGGATACCCTCGTCACCCAACCACAGGCTGAAGCCTCCCTCCGAACACCTTAACCTTGACCTGAGAATTCCTTCAAAAGCAAACCCTAGGCTAGATAACCAAACAAAGATCAACACATCTCTCCCCAAGGATAGCGCAACACAAAAGACTGATAAGATGTTCCAAACCCTAGCCAAGAGATATTCAAGCCAATACTGAACCTAGTTGCTACTGCAGCTACACCTACAACCCTCCTCCAAACCTGCGCACCAACTGCAATTGCAGTGCGCACCAACTAGGAAAACTATAGTCCTGAGATGTGACAAATGAGAATCTGGCACCCTGTATTTATAGTAATACTACCAATTTACTGGGGCCGACTTCTCCTTCTATGTATGTGTCTATTCAATATATTATTATTAATTATGGCTGACTTCTTCTCTTGGAGGCTAATAGCCTAATATAAATTATATTCTTGAGCTGACAAGGCTTCTAGGGTTATTAGCCAATTCATTAGGGTTTTTCTTGCTTGCCGGAGTCTTCTATTCTTGTCA
>JASDQU010241341.1:25553-48717 GCA_032191745.1 Picea mariana
CATATAGTCTTATGCTTACAGTCCTGTAGGTGAAGGATTTTACAGGAAACATACTAAGTAAATTGAATTCTAAATCACATCCGTGCTAAATCATAAATCAGAAACAAAGAGGACTTCTATGAATGTATGGAATAAGAAATAAAATACACTACTGAATCTTACAGTGAGGAAGCTATAGAATCACAGTATTCATGAGAAATATCAAACTAAGGAAAAACAATATGTAAGATTCTTATAGCGTTATAGATATAATACGATAAATTTTGTACAATAGGTTTGAATTGTTCAAAGTGTAGACCTTCAGAATTATATAAGTTCCTTTCCATACAATGCATAACTGCAAGTTCAAATTTCGTAAATATTTGAAATTGATTCTACAATTTAAAACGATTGCCCGGGTAAATAAATTGCAAGTTTAGGATGAAACCAGAATGGTGAGAATATTTGAATAATCCAATAGTCATCACACTATTTCAAATATATAGTTGAAAATCCTGTAGTTTAATCTTCGAAGGAGTCAATACATATAACAGTTGGCCCAGAAAATTAAGAGTACAATTCAGAATCTCCCTCTTTCCAACCTCTATAGGAAATCGAGCGCAACCATACTGAACATATATAAATCTAAATTGCAACCATGTCCTTCACTACTTGGACTCCTGAACGGTTTTCAAAGGGAACTCGAATACCTGTTGTGCCGAAGACAAGAATGAAACATTTGAAGTCCTTGCATAGACGAAATCCCTGGAAAGTTTTACCAATTAAAATATTAGTAATTATATGAAAGAAAGGAAAAGGGAACACCAACAGAATGATAGTTGTTAATAACAGAGTATTCTAGAACAACACTCAACTTCTGACTCACAGGTTCTCCCTTTTCTTTTCCGTTGTCTCTTTCTGACTGGAACAGATGCTCGAGTCGAGGGTGGATGGTGCAATAACTCCCTGATGGGTACCCTCACATCAACATGGCCCATCATTAGTGATACATACCAATTCTTGAACGAATAAAAAAATAAGAAGGAAATCTCTACACATTAGCCAATGATATTAATGGAATGCAATAATTGACAGTATCATGTTTTCTTGTAATTAATAAATGGTATAAGTCATGCTATACAAAACAAGGTATAATCTTCCACACAAAACAAAAAATACATAACTGATGAGATTAAAAACCTACCAGAACCAAAGTATAGAGGGTATCTTTTTATAAATTCAACAATAGGTACAGAGATCCCTTTCTACGGAATTCAAATGGTATAGGTAAGGATAATGACAATAACATCTGTAAAATTCAAAAGGACTTTATTTATACCATAAGGTATCTTTAGTAGACTGTTCTGAAAAATCGCAAAGGTCATTTTAATAACACCAGAAAAGAATGTTTTAGACATAAACAAAAATAGTATATGTGAAGGAACCAACAAAGGAATTTCTAAAACTATAGAAGTATGGACTCACCTCCTTATAGAGAAAGCAAAGAAAGTATACAACAGAAGGTGAAGGATTGTAACTACACATGCCTATATTCTTTCGCGTTGCAGAAAATAGCTTTAGTGGTTATATTTTACCGACTGTGCTCTAATTAGACAAAGCGTACACTCCGTGTTTTGCGGTAAATAGGTTTATAGAGAAGACACATATGTCATTTCTCTGCAAACAAAAACCCGGGCAAGCACCAGGGAAATACACCACAAGGAACTTGAGGAGGTCAGAACCTCTACAAGGTTATACGGTTCCTCCCTGCGTAACTGTAACTGCAACTGTAATTAAAGGCAAGACTCAAAGATTTGGAGTGACATAAGTTAAGAGGCCTTCCCTACGGTCAAGAAGTCCAGAATACCTAAGAACAAAAACCCAAAAATATCTCACGAAATACCTTAACTTCGAAGGGCTCACATAAGAACTACCTCCCATACTCAGAATTTTATTATAATACAGAGGGTTCCCAAAACTATTAACAATAAGTTCTTACCTTGGTTAAAGTAGATTCCAATGGAAATAGTCCGTTAAATGCTTCCGCGAGAATGAGTCGACATCATGAGCACGAAAGATATACAGAGAAGGATTGATAACTAGAGTATCCTCGACCACAGTCACAGGAACACACAGAGCCAATATCAAAACTGAAAACAATAGTCTCTGGGAAACTGTCTACTAGTCTAATGATGATCAATGGCAGTCTGTATCTCAGTACCTTGGTTAGGGAAAGGTGGCAGGATTTCAGAGGGGAACTTTAAAAGATCGTTATAGTAATGAGGGGTGCATTTAGAACGCCTGAAATGCTATGGCAAAGGATTCATTATACCATCTTCGCCGTATCCAAAATAATCCCGTCTCATTCCACGGAAAAATCGAAAAGATAGACAGTCCAGTTTTTTGTTTAATCCTTTTTCTAGTTTGGTTAGGGTTTCGTTATGTTCATTGAATTTTTTTAAGAAAATAAAGGTCTTATGCCAAGAGTTGGTCTGGATCGGAACGAAAATTATTCCTAAGTGAGAAATATGTATAACTGGTCCTTAATTATCATCTCCAAGTTATAACACTTGCAAGTACTGGTGGTCACTTTGATAATAATTTGTTCATTAAGTTCTATGCCACCTATACCGAGGAAATGTATTTGTCATTTCAGAATTCAAGGATGATCGTTCATTAATACTCTTCTCATGATATGCCTTACTGGAACGATCGGAATTGGTGGTATATATATATATATAGTTTGTGCATAAACATTGGTGTTATATATAGATAGTTTTGTTGAGGACAGAAGTATAGTCTATGATAAGAGTAGATATAAATACTTATATATTTGCAATAGTCTAGTGTTTTGGAGTTTAAAGGTATCCACCTCCCTTAAGGATTAAGTTGAGATAAAGTCTTTTAATTTTCATTGATAAAGAATTTTGGTAAGTATTAATGGTGGAAGGAAGAAGGATATAATCACCATGTAGCAAGATTTGGAATAAAATATATAGAAATTTGGGATTTAATCACCACAGAAAATATTTTTTTCATGACAAATTTGAGGTTCATTACATATGGTCTTAGAGAAAAGGTTACAACACTTGGACCTTGAACAGGGCCATGTTATTTACTTAGCATATAATTATGTTTTTGTAAAACTAATAAACCTTTACTGTTACAAACAAAAAACCCTTTCTGTTTTTTGTTAATCATGGTAGCCCAGGATGACATAGAAATCAGACTTGATGGGAATCCTGAACAAAGACTTCTTGAAGATCCAAGACATAATAGCGATGGAAGGTCATCTACTGAAATTCTGGAAACGATGAGGAATCTCATGGTTGAGCTGCAGGTTTCAAAGAAGACAATGAGAAATTGAAGAAGATACAACAGAAGCAACAGGAAATAAATGAATTCCTGTTGCATATTATAGTGACAAATAAAATCCCAAAGGACGATGACCATGAAGAGGAGGACAGTAAAAGGGCCTCTAAGAATTATGGTCCTGAAGAAGAAAAGGGGGACAGTTCATTTGAAGGTGCACCTTCAGCTGAAGATAAAACAAATCTAGATAGAAAAAGGAAACATGTACATCATCTTGAGGGAGAATTTAAGAAAATCAAACCCGCTATATTTGATGGGGAATCCAGAACATGAGAGGAAGTTGAAGTATGGTTACTAGACATAAAGAAATATTTCCAGATATACAACTATTCCAGCAATATGAAAGTTAGGATGACCATCTATAATCGGAAAGGAAAAGCCAACATTTGGTGGAAAGACCTGAAATTGGCCAAGGGCCTAAAAGGGAAACAGATGGAATGGGAAGACTTTAAGAAATATTTCAAGAAACAACACCTATCTGAAAGTTACTATGAAAGGAAAACCAAAGAATTTAATGAGCTAAGACTTGGTCAGATGACTATGGAGGATCTTATAAACAAATTCCTGGAACTACTAAGGTTCATACCTTATATCCGGGATGACAAGGTAAAAATCTAGCAGTTCCTAAGTTGTTTACCACAGTCTTATAGGGACATAATTGATTTTGATAACCGCAAGTCCTTGAATGAAGTATTCAGGAAGGAATGAATGTGTTACGACCAATACAAGCTGTGTACATAATTTCCCAAAGCTTGTAAGGATAAGAAACAAGACGGAATGAACCAACACAAGAAGGGATACCAACCAACTCCTTATCGGAACACAACAAAAATATTTCCAAGAAAATACTTTCACTCCAACAATCTGAATATGCAAGGCAGCGGTAAACCGATGAACCTGGGAACAAAGAAGTTTGGGGACAGTCCCCATGAACCACTAAAGTGTTGGGAATGTGGAGAACCTCATCTATGGACGAACTGTCCATGTTTAAATTCAACAAACAGAATTGTTGTTCATAATTTGCAGGAATCCTCGACGGTGGGTGATGTGGGCAGAAGCTTGCATTGAATAAATGCAACCGTGGATGGACGACAAGCTGACCAGCAGTCCTCTGTGGTGGAAATCAAAGGTAAAATCAATAACACTCGAATTTTTGTTTTAATTGATCCTGGAGATACGTTAAGTTATATCACTTCTGGTGTAGTAGAGTCAAATAAAATTAAGAGGATGAGACACACAAAATCATGGCTGGTACAACTAGCAAAAGGAACTAAAAGGAAAGTGGTCGACTTTATTTCTGATTATGAGTTCAGTTTAGAAGGTCAAAACATAAAGACAAATCTGAACATTCTACCACTAGGATGTTATGACATAATTATCAGAATGGATTGGTTAGAAAGGCATAAAGAAGTGCTAGATTGTTATTCAAATACACTCAAGTATAAAGACAAAAATGATACCACTAGAATAGGCCAACGTATCCAAAAACCAGTATCAATTAGATAAGTCTCAGCAATGCAATTCAAGAAATGCATGAGAAAGGGTTGTCAAGTTTACGTCATCCAAGTAACAAACCTGTTAGAAAAAGAAGATAATCCCATCTTGGAATACTTTTTTGTTCTACGTGATTTCAGAGACGTATTTGTTGATGAAATACCTGAATTAACCCCTAGAAGGGAGATGGAATTTTCTATCAACCTGCTACCTGGTCCAGCCCCTATCTCTAAAGAACCTTACCAAATGAGTTTACCGGAATTGACAGAATTAAAAATTCAACTACATGAATTATTGGATAAAGAATATATTAGACCAAGTGTTTCACCCTGGGGAGCACTAGTCCTCTTTGTGAAAAAGAAAGATGAGACTCTAAGATTATGTATCGATTATAGACAGTTCAACAAAATGACTATTAAGAACAAGTACCCCTTACCTAAGATAAATGACATGTTCGATCAAGTAGGTGGGGAAAACATATTTTCGAGGTTGGATTTATGATCTGGTTATCACCAGGTTAGGATAAAAGATGAGGACATAAGAAAAACAACTTTTCAAACAAGATATGTACATTATGAATTTCTAGTTATACCTTTTGGACTCACTAACACGCCAGCCACGTTTATGTGTTTAATGAACAATATTTTTAGTCAGTATTTGGACAAATTCGTATTGGTATTTATTGACGACATTCTGGTATATTGTAAAACAGAGGAAGAACATGAAGAACAGTTAAGAATAGTTTTGTAAACTTTAAGAAAGAACAAACTATATGATAAATTTGATAAGTGTGATTTTTATCAGAAAAATATACAATACCTAGGACATGTAATATCTGCAGAAGGTATTGCAATTGATCCTAAGAAAATAAAGGCTATTATGGAATGGCCGGTACTGAAATATGTAACGGACATCCGGTCGTTCATGGGAATCACTAGATATTACCGCACATTTATAGAAGGGTTTTCCAAAATTGCTTACCCTATCACATCGCTACAAAATAAAGGGACCAATCTTAATTGGTCACGGAAATGTCAAGACAATTTTAATAAGTTAAAGGAGTTGCTAACAACTGCACCCATTTTAAAGGTAGCAGATCCATACAGAGACTTCACAGTCTGTGTAAATGTGATTAAAGAAGGATTAGGTAGTGTCCTAACCCAAGAAAGTCATGTTATTTTCTATGAGTCGTGAAAACTAAAGGAACACAAATGAAACTATGTCTCTCATGAATTAGAATTGGCAGTTGTAATACATGCCTTAAAAATGTGGCGACACTACATAATGGGCAAGAAATTTTTGTTATTGACGTACAACAGCGGTGTGAAATTTCTGTTTAGTCAGCCAGACCTTAACACAAGGAAATCAAGGTGGCTAGCCTTCTTGAGCGAATTTGAATTTGAGGTAAGTCATGTCAAATGTAAGGAAAATAAAGTAGTTGATGCTTTAAGAAGAAGAGTTCATGGATTATTTGAAATAAATGTTAGCAGCGCAGAAAACGATCTTGATCAAAGGCTAAAGACTGGAGGTAATAATGACGAGAACTACACTCAAACAGTGGCATATTACAGGACACTATAGGGAGTTCAAAAAAATCAGATCTGAGTATCGATAAAAATGGCCTACTATGATTTAAAAACATAATATACATACCAGATTTGATAGAACTAAAGTTAACAGTGTTGGATGAAGTGCATAAGAAACCATATTCTAGTCATCTAGGATACCATAAAATGATAACAACACTTAGAAAAGTATTTTATTGGCCTAATATGAAAGGCGAAACAACTAAATATTTTGCTAAGTGTCGAGATTGTCAGCGAGTAAAAGCCAAACACCAGCACCCAACGGGTCTATTATAGCCCTTACCAGTACCAGAATGGAAATGGGAGACTATATCGCTGGACTTTATTACATGTTTTCCTAAAACTCAGAAACATAACGATTCTATTATGGTGGTAATCGATAAAATTAGTAAGTCTCCACACTTTATTCTTGTAAAGTCTACTTTTAAAGCTATAAACATCGTTGAAATATTTATGAAAGAAATTTTTAGACTGCATGGTATTCCTAAAATGGTGATTTCAGATAGAGACGTAAAATTCACATCTTCTTTTTGGAAAGAATTGTTTGCAGGGCTAAATATTAATTTGAATTTCAATATGATTTATCATCCAAAAACGGATGGACAAACTAAAATAATGAACGAAATCATAGAATATATGCTTCACATGTACGTAAGAACAAAACCAAGCAAGTGGGAAGACTACCTACACTTGGTAGAATTTGCATATAACGATGGGTACCAAACTTTGACTAAATTGAGCCCCTTCAAGGTACTGTACGACAATAAGTGTACGATTCTAATTAGCTGGAACAACTCAGTTGAAAAACCCATGGTTGGACTAGAGTTGCTCCAAGAAATGGAATGTATGGTAAGAAAGGTATAACAAAACTTAAAGGAGGCACAGGATAGACAGAAAAATTATGCGGACCAGAAAAGCAGAAACTTGGAGTTTCAAGTGGGAGATCATGTTTACTTAAAGGTCAAAGCCTAGAACAGTTCACTAAATCTAGGGAACTATGCCAAGTTGGCACCCAGGTTTTGTGGGCCCTTTGAGATACTAGCTCGAATTTGACCCGTAGCATACCAACTTGCAGTTCCAACCAATCTAAAAATTCATAATGTATTTCATGTTTCTTTGTTAAATAATTATGTTCATGACCCTACTCATATGATCGATTGGAACTTGGTGTAGGTGGTGTTGGAGCCGCCTTTGTTTTTCTAGCTCGTCACAAATTTCATTTTCAATGCTCGAAGTCGAAAGATGGTTTTCATATTTTCTATCTGTTGTTTCAAAATCTCTGAAGCTTTATCATGCAAACAACGATGATTATTGTACTCTCGAGGCGAGTCCTATCTTTCATAAAAATGTTTCCTTTTTTTGTTATACCTCCAGATCTCATAGATCAGATACTATAAATCACGTAGTTCACACGTCCTGATCAACGAAACGACGAAATCGTTTTAACTTTTCACCCAGGGTAGTAACAGGAGTAAAGTTTTCCTAAACCATGATTTAAATGTCATCGGGCTTTCGCACCTCGGCGCTCACCAAATCCAAAAATTTATTGTCATAGCCCCGATAGTCATGAACACAAAGTCTTTATTTTAGTAACCCGTGTCAAGTTTAAAAGTAAAAACTAAACCATGGTAACGTTCTGTCGGCAATTCGCCACTCGGCATTTTATTTTTTAAAAGTTATACTATATAAACCCTGACTCGCGAAATCACGACAAAGGTATGAACGTAATTAATTAATCACTTAATCCAAGTTTATCTTCCCTTTTAATTAAGTCGTATTATCGCAATCTCGCGGTTTCGCAGCTCGGCATGCAAACTTCCCGGAAACTTACCTTCGAAACTCCGAGTCACGATATGGAGAATATAAGTAATTACAAAGTCAATTAAGTGCCTAATCACAATTGTGGTTTTGTTAACCAAAATCGATCATCACAAATTCGGGGGTTAGAGGTTCAAAGAGTTAAAGAAAAAATTCCGATACAATGAGTACCGAAAGATAAATTAACGTTGGTAAAACTGGATTAATTAAGCTAAACCAATTTATCTCGTGTTTCGATTCTTGCACGTTTCACGAGGTAGCCTTATTCCTTCCATGCACCAAATGACATTTCAAACCACCAAAATTTATGGCATTAATTAGGAAATAGGGCAAATTGATGAATAAAGATCGTATTTTTATGGCAAAAGTTAAACATGATTTGACAGACCTATTCTAAAAGGTATCGAGTTTTTGAATATATATAAGAGTTGTGGTTCATTATAACAAATACATTTTCATATTACGCGGAGCACATTTTCCCAGTAAGTTAACTTCTGTATGTATACTTATTTTTATCGTAGAGGAGATAAAGCAGAATCTCCAGGCATGTCCCCGCTAAAAGCATCCAAGGCCAATGTAGAGGTTTTGGGACAAGGTTCGAACAATGTCGTTGATACTTCACCTCGAAGTATCGACTCGGTCTCGAATTGGTCATTCATTTTAGATGTTTTGTAGGCCGAATTGGTGGATTATTCCGACGACTCCAGCGACAATGAAAAGGATGACATAACCACCAAGTATAAGATCGTCATTCAATCCGGAATGCACAAAGTAGCAGCCAGGCCACAATTTCTTCCATATTATGACATGGTATGATTGGCATTAGACCATGTGGACATACCAACCAGAACCATCATGAATGAGAAGAAGGTCACCATCGATACTTTCGGGCCTGAACATCTGCAAGCCATGTATAAGCTGCCCACAATGTCCGACTATACATATGGCGTCGAATTCTTGGATGAGTTCAAGTAGAATGAATGTATACAATATGATAAAACCATGTCCAGCTTAATAAGATATTGGGTTTCGCACGCCGTGAAGTTTAGGGTTCATAGCCACGACATATATTCAATAGCTTCCTTAGAACCGCAGTACAAGTATGTAGCTATGATGACATGCAGGCTATACGTGAGAGAGGACACCTCACATTTTTTTCTTCCCTGGGTGCCTCTAATGTTCCAGGTCACCGAAGGCAGTTCCTTTGACTAGACAAAAATGATGTCCGATAGCTTGACCAGTGGAATCACAGAGTATCAGGCACAGAAAGAGGGCAGAAAGGCATCTTCATTTTTCATGTCTGCATACATTATGGATGCCATGTGTTTTTTAACACCATTTCCCTTAATGAGCTGGAGTTGGACCCTAGCAGAAGATGAGCCTATCCACGTTTATCATGTGAAATTATGGGAAAACAAAGTGTCAAATTTCGTATATGAAATCTTCAACTGGGTGATGGTGCCCCTGCATGTCACTATTTTCGGTCACCCGCCACCTAGAATCTCGGACATTATAGTGACAAATCTGAGCAGCATAGCTGACTGGCATGTAGAGGCCGAATTTTGATACCTCAGAGTTTTCAGGGCTTTTGTTCCCCCACATGCATTGCCATTGTTCATTCTCGACAAGTTGGTTTTTCACGAGGTTTCTAGACAAACAATAATTGGTAGTATAAGCAAGGAGCTTAAGGGATACTCAAAGAAGGTATGGCCACCTTTCCCGGTTCATTTAAATTCATATTCTTTATTAGATTTTGGGCATGCCAAAGCTGAGGTAGCAGCCCTGGAAGAACTAAATTCGGTCCTCATTGAATACAAGAAGCACGATCCGCAAAGGATTGTGAGCAATCATTTGGCCAGTTGCGGGCTCAAGAGATTTGAGCACGATAATTCACCCTCGGATGACATTTTCTGAGGCGCAAGGTCCTATGTCTAGATTCTAGCTCGGATACAAACCTTGGCACTCGAGGAGAGAGCCGATGTTCTAAAGTTTCGGGAACATCGATGCAGTTGTCTTCCCGCAGTGTTGTAGGGTGAGAGTCCAGCTATGGTGGAGGTCAAACAAAAGGATGTCGAAGGCTCTAAAGAAGCAACTACCGATCGGGAAAAACACCAGGACAAAGGAGAGAAAACTAAGAATTCAAAAGCAGAGATTAAGAATCCCGCCCCGCTGAAGAAGCAGAGTCTGGTTACTACTCCGGGAAAATCAGCGAAGCAGATCATAGAACCTATCACATCAGTTACTCCCTTGCAGTCAAATCAGGGAAATATTGACACAGGGTGGATCTTCAATGAAGAGTTGAGGCCTATAAGGGTAGAAGAGCTCCCGCTGAATGATTTCTTCTTCGATAAGAAGAGAAAAGCAGTGGTAAAGAGGGAATTCTATCAGGAAGGAGAGTCAACAGCCAAGAAATACAAAGTCATAACAGACAGGAAGGACAAGAAGAATGAACAATTAGCGACTGAAATAGCAGTGACATTAGGAGCATATGCCTCGGCAAATCAATTTTCAGTCGGGCTTTTGAAAAACCAACTTAAATGAAAGAATTGCCTCATCAAGACCCTTGAGTCCAGACTAGCCACAACAAAAGAGACTGCCAAAGACCAAGTGAGCGTAGGAATAGAGCAGGCCAGGTTGGCCGATAAAAATGAGATAAAGCTACTCAAGACTAAGCTCGAGCAAGCACAGTTGGTGGTTCGAGATGGGTAGAGTGATAAATATTAGGATGCTCCAATCCTAGGCGATGGATATTCGGAGCAGAGTCTCTGCGGCCCAATGAAATTTATTCGCCAAGGTAGAAGCGATCCGGGACAACTGTTTGGTAGTCAACCAGGTTTCAGAGAACTTATCTACTAGAGAAAGGGAAGCTGGAGCAGCATGGGTTGCCTTCCAAGAGGCTGTGATAGCCACAAACAACAGGGATTTGGGAAGTACTCCCAGGTTCACCATTTCAGAGCAGACTAGAGGAAACATTCTATTAAAAGAATGGGAGCACAGCATCGTAGAAGGAAAGATGCAAGCCAAAAAGGCAACGAATTACTTAGAAGAGGCCTCTAGTTCTGTAGATCGAAATCTACTAGGCATTGATAGCAGGGGTAATGCCGAGGCATTGATTCAAATGAATATGGCAAAAATCTCGCTTGATCTAAAGGAAAAAGAGGGAAGAGATTCGGTCGAGATCTCCCAAGTGAATGTGGTGGACATAGTCCAAATAGACAAATGTATGATTAAACCAAGCGCGCAATTATGCGCTATCGACATCATAGACAGACAGATGGAAGACAAGATACCACAATTAGCCTGAGACTGTTACTCTTTCGAAGACAACTATCAAGCAGAACCGTCGAGGCTGATATTTCAACTGGTTGAAAGATGTGTCACCTGTACCGAGCACGCGCGAAGACAAACGTCTGGCACCAAGTGAAGACAGAGAAGAAGAAATGGAGCGATTTCCCTCCTCCCTATCATAACCAAAAATTTTTTAATGATTGATATTTTGTCTTATTGTAAAATTGTATAAATATACCATAGAAAGAAGGAAAAAAGGATGGACCTTTTTGTGTCGATTGTAACAGAGTTTTTACATTTTGAGAGTTAATACAAAGCAAATCTGAAGATTCTCAATTCTGTCACGACTGTGTTATGAGTTTGTTTTCTTGTATCTCATATTTCATTTCATTTCATATTCATAACTGATGAATGCTTCGTTATAATTTAGTACGACCACTACTATAGCGAATGAATTTTGGTTTTCTATAATTGTTTACTGTTTTTCCTCTGTACCAGCTATCAGCATGTGTAAGACCAGTTAACACTTTCAGAATTCTATATATATTTTATGCTACATCGGTTATCTTCTTACAGTTTTCCTCTCCTATTTATATGTCAGATTCTCCCTTGATAGGAGCCTTACACCATAGACAGCTAAATGTTTTTCCCCCACTTCATACATTTTATTAAGATATAACTCAGTTACGGGAAAGAGCCTTTGATTTGCACCCCATTTTATTTCCGAAACCGTAAATTCTCTTTTATACGACCAAATTGAAACAACACTTAATTTCTCTCTGAAGTTTTTCTTATTTTACTGTTCCTCCATGACTGTCCCTGTACCAACACAACCCAATATCGAACCCGGATTATCAAATTAAACACACATTGCCTTAAACCTTTTCGATATTATTCTCAAAATAGCTACTACCTTGGTTGAACTCGAATGTTCATGGGCATCGATTGAACAAGAGATAACCTTTCAGGAACAGTTGGAAGCTAGACAACGCCAACGTAGAAATTTTCCCTATTTTCCCTTACCGAAGGTTGACGTTTCTCTCTTCTCTACCCTTTACCCACTTTCGGATGCCTAGACACTGTACATCTAAGCCTTAAGTACAAACTCTGGAACAATAGGTGGAGCTAGAAGGAGAGTTCTAGGTGGAACCCGTGTGCATTTTGGACCGGAGAGAAATAACACTTCGGAAAAGAGTTGTCGCTCAAGTAAAGGTGCAATGGAAGAACTTTAGCCCCGAGGAGGCCACTTGGGAGTTGGAGGGAGATTTGCAGAAATGTCATCCAATCTTTTTTCAGGAAAGGAACAAACACTAAGGATAATGTTTTATTGAAGGGGGAAAGGATGTGAAATCCCCAAATAAATGTATTATTTTTGAATTTGAAATTTCTTAGCAAAAATTATTCCATTTTGGTAAATTTGAATTTGGAAATTTTTTGCCATTTATGGCAATTCTGAATTTTGAATTTGGTTAATTCTAATTAATGATTATTACTGTTGGGCAGAGATATGATCTAAATCAACTAACTACTTGATTGTGACACTTATATGAAACAAAATGTTTTATAATTATTGCAGGAGGACAAACATAACAACCATGTTAAAATCAGTTGACCATGACTCCATGAGTGGGGAACATGTTGGAACTACCTCAGGGCTGATTGTTCCAAGTGGAAAATCAGGAATTTGGCCATTGGCAACCCCTGAAAATCATGTATTTGGAAAGATGCAAAAATTCCCAAGGGGGAAAAGACCTAGGCATTTTTGGTTCTTGGATATATAGAATATGTGAGGATGCAGGACATTGCCTAGTATGTTGGGGAAAAAGAGTTTATTGATTGCTTGTTTTTATGAACACTACATGTTGAGTGTGAGGCAAGAAGAAGATGTCCGAAGTTGAACAACATTTCCTGAGGGGGAGTTTCGAGTTAGCCCTCTTGGATTTAGCCCTCATGGATTCATGGTCAGGCTACGGGGTAAACATGATAAGTGATTTGGCTTCCCTGTTCTACGATTGGGAGGAACGTGGTTGTTCCCTTTGTCTTCCCGCGAACTGGTTCAGATATGTTAATCTATTCCTTCTCTGGTTGAATGATTATATAACTGATGTAATGAATCTGTTAATGTTGAATTGAAATATTTCCATGGATGTAATCTGCTCAATTGTATGTGTTGTTCCAGATTCTATACTTAAGGCTAGAAAGTATAGGGTATAGGCATCCGAAAGTGAGTAAAATATAAAAAGGGGAAAAATCAACCTTTGGGAAAAAGAAGCTAAGGCTAATTTCTAGGTTGTCTCTGTCTCGCTTCCAAACGTTCATGGATGCTTATATCCCATTCAATTGCGGCCCATGAACGTTCGATTTCGACCTAGGTGATGGAGGTTTTAAGTTTGGCGTCAAAAAGGTTCAAAGCGATGCTAGTTTGATCTGATAGGTCGGGTTCAATGTTGGGCTGTCTTGAAAAGGGCACAGTCATGGAGAAACAAAAAATGAAAATAAAGTTTGAGGTTTAAAATGCTACTTCAATTTTTTGACCGTATAAAAGAGAACTTTCGAAATTCGATGTTAAAGGTAGAACACAAACCAAAGGCCTTGTCCTGTAACTGAGTTAACTTTTTAAAGAATCGTGTATGAAATGTGAGAAAACATTAAGCAGTCGACAATGTGAGGCTCCTATCAAGGGAGAATCTCGGCCTGTAAACATAAGAAGAAAAAGGAAAGAAGTAATCTGATGAAGCATAAAATATAGAGATCTAAAAAGTTCAAAGGTCTTGTACCTGCTGATAGCCGATATAGAGGAAAAAATGCAAGTGATTAGACGACTAAAAAGTTGGTCACCATAGTAGAAGTTGCACTAAATTGTAGCTAAGCATTCATCAGAAATATATATGCGAAATGAAATTTAATATAAGATCACAGAGAAAACAAAACTCATAACTCAGTCTTCATGAAATCAAGAATCTTCAGATTGCTCTATATTAATTTTCAAAAGGAAGAAAGTCTCTATTATGATCAGCTAAGAAAGGTCCAGCCCCCTATTCTCACTTCATAATGCATATTTATACAAACTTCTAAACATTCGATTCTCAATCGTTCCAGAATTTTTCGGTTACAAAATGGGAATTTTATGCGTTTCACTTCTTTGTCTTTGTCCTCCTTCCTGCTTCTAAAATCAGAATGGCAGACATCTATCATTATTTGGCACCAGAAACTTTCTCTTTCACCTACTTGGTGCAAGTGACGCACCTCTCCACCAACTGGGCTATCAACCTGGAAGGCCCTACTTGATCACTTATTTCCAGAGTGTAGCAACTCTTCGCCAACTGTGGTAAATTTTTTTCCACTTGTTGGTCCTCTACGATGATGGACCATAATTGTAAACTTGGTTGTACTATCCATTTGTCCACTTGGGCCATATCAACCTCGATAATATGGGATATCTCCACTTGTTACTTCTCCATGTTTTCTTTGATGTCCAACAGATGTTTAGCTATATTGATTTTTCCCAGTGTCCCAACACTGCTCTTCTTATCAAGGTCTAGCAAACCTTTACTTATCAAAGAGAACAATTCCTCACAAAAATTCTTTACTTCGTCAGCTCTCCCCTTGCTTTCTGATATGTTCTGCTCCCAGACCTTCAACAAGATATTACCTTTGGTTTGTTCCGCGATGGCTAATTTTGAGCTACTGACCGTCTCTATCTTCTTTGTAGCTATAACAATGTCTTGGAAAGTGACCCGTGTTGCCCCGACTTCTCTTTCTCTCGAATAAATATTTTCTAATATTTGATCTGTCATCCAAAAATGGTTCTGAATGGTTCTCACCTTTACCAATAGGTTTTGTTGAGCGGTAAGTACCTTATGTCGGATTTTAGTGGCCTGCAATCTGAACACCTTTATGTCTACAACTTGTTTCTCAGCCACCTCCAATTTCGACTACAACTCTACAATCTATTTCCCCTGTTGGCTTACCTTCGTTTGGATAGTTTGCGCCAACTGACATGCCTGCTCGAGGTCAGACTTGAGCTTCTTGATTTCACACAGGTCAGTTGTTCAGGCTTCCTCAAGGCTCCTTCTCACCTTGTCCTTGAAATTCGCTTTGGCAGTAGCCACCTTAGCTTCCAATTTACTGATAAGGAGGTTCTTTTATTTCAACTGAGCCGTCAAATTCCCAACCGAGTACTGATTTGCTGTAGCATAAGCCCCTAGTGTCCCAACTATCTCCTTTGCAAATTTTCCCTCTTTCGCGGCCTTCCCATCTGTCATGATTTTAAATTTGTTATCCATTACGCCCTCTTTTTGATAAAATCCTTGCCTTACCACGACCTTTCTTTTCTTGTCAAAGAAAAATTCGTCAGGAGGCAGCTCCTCCACAGAAATAGGTGTCAGTTCTTCATTGAAAATCCATCCTGCGTCAGGATTCCCCTTTGTAAACTGCAAGGGTGTGACAATAGCGATTGGACTGCCGATTTCCTTGGATGTTTGTTTCAGGGTGACCTCTGTAACTGGCTTGTTTGACATGATCAAAAGTGAGTCACCTGATCCCTGTGAAGGTATCTCTTCTTGGCCTTGAGCTTGCTTGCTTGGCATGCCCCTTTCAGGGTTTCCCTCCTGCTTCTGGGGGACTTCGGCTCTTTTCTCTGAGGTTCCAGCCTCCCTGGTTTTCCCTTGGTCCTTCTCCCCATTAGGAATCGAGACCTTTGCATCTTTTGCTCCCATCTTCTTTGTAACTGGAAATTCTGGGGCTTCACCCTATAAAATATGGGGGAGACAACTCCGTCGGTGCTCCTGGAATTTAAAAAATTTGGCCATATCTCCTGGTGGCAAGACTTGAATCCGAATTAGGAATTCAGTGAAGGACCTCGTGCCCCGGAATATTTTGACATGTGGGGAATCCTCGTGTTCATACCTCTTTAGGCCACATCTTGCCAGGTGATTGCTCACAACCTTACTAGGGTCATGCTTCTTGAACTCAATATGTACCAGCTTCATTTCTTCTAAAGCCGTAGCCTCGGCTTTGGCATGGCCAAAATCTAACAAGGAATATTCACCAATACAAATAGGGAAGGGTGACCATACCTTTTTTGATACTCCTTTGAGTTCTTTGCTTATTCTGTCGAGCACAGTCTATCTAGCAATCTCACGGCACAATAGCTTATCTAGTAGGAATAGCGAGAGGGCGTATGGAGGGATAGAGGTGATGAAAACCTTGATATACGAAAATTCCCCCTCTAGATACCAATATACCATGCTTCTTAGGCTAGTCGCAATGCTATCTGATATCCTGGGAGGTGGCTGGCCAAAAATGGTGACATGTAGTGGCACCATCACCTAGTTGAAGATATCGTAGATGAATTCTTTGGCCTTATCCTCCCATAGCTTCGAGTGGTAGACATGGATAGGTTCTGTACTAGATGGAGACTAGCTCGAGTTCATCAGTGGGAAGGGTGTCATGAAGCAGATGGCATCCATGATGTAAGCAGACATAAAGAATGAAGTTGCTTTCTTACTCACCCTCTATGCTCGATATTCAGTAATTCGATTGGTCAGACTGTCAAACAATAGTTTGGCCCAGTCGAAAGAAAAACCCTCAGCGACTGTATGAATGAGTGGCACCCATGGGAGGAAGAAATGGGTAGTGTCTTCCTTCCCATACAACCTGTAGGTCATCATGGCTATGTATTTGAACTATGGCTCCAAAGAAGAGATTGAATATATCCCATTGGAGTCAGCCCTTAATTTCATAGGGTGTGAGACCCAATCCTTGATCAGATCAGACATGCTTTTTGCATACTGCTCGCACTCCTTCTTGAAGCCTTCTAGGAATTTGGTGTTGTGAGTAAGGTTCAACGTGGGTGACAGTTTATACATTGCCCACAAATGTTCTAGTCGGAAGGTACCAATCGTCACCTTCTGTTTGCTGATAATCCTCTTGATCGGGATGTCCACATGGTCTAGCACCCACCTGATCATATCCAAATAGAGAAGAAGTTGGGGCCTCACCACTATTTTTTTCATCTCTGCTTGAGTGACAATTTTGTATTTGGTTGATAAATTGTCCTTCTCATTATCACTAGAATCATCCAAACAATCTATCAACTTGGATTGTAGGATGTTGGAAATGTATGACCATGTCTTGATAGAATTAATACTTTAGGGCGAGGTGTCGGAAACAATGTCTGAACCCTGACCTGAACTCTCGGCAACTGACTTGGTCATTTTTCTTGGATCCATAAGAATGAAACCTGCAACTGGACCACCTATCGAACAGATTTGAAAATCACAAACAAAGGTTAACCTGGTAAAATGGCTCTGCGCGTAAACAAGAATGAGAACTGAAAAAATGAAGGGAAAAAACTCTTTATCTTAGTCATTTAAACCCTTGGTTTCCTTGCGAACAGAACGGTCAAATTGCTTAAAGAAAGATTTAGCAGTAAAAGAGAGATCCTACTATCTGTCACCTTGACGTAGTTGAAAAATAAATGCCATAATTGTTTGACGAGTCATAACATGATTCAACACAAAAAACATTTAAATTTACTATGTAGAGGGTGCGTGTTAAAGTTTTCATCGATGCATCGATTAATCCAGCCTAGCTCCTTTAATTAATTTGTTTTAGTCTTTAATCCCCCTTTTTTGGCATTCGTCGTATTGAAAGATTTCACTCCTAGCCTTTGAGCCCCCAAAACCCGAAATCACGATGATGCGATTTAGTTAAAAAATCACGATTTGACTTAAGTTCTTAATTAACCCATGATTAATTAATAAAAATCGTGACTTTGTGAATCGGGGCTATGAAGTTATAGTTTTTTGGGAGAGCGATCGCCGAGTCGCAAAACCCCGACAGTGCTTAACTAGGGTTTAAAGTGACTTACCCCTCACACTAACCTGGGTGAAATTTTAAAACCATTTTGCGACTTCGCATATCGGAGTTTGGAAACCTTGCAACTTGTAACTCCCAAAGCGTGATAGTGTGAGGTAATAAAAGTGATAAACTTGCTTAACAGTTAAGCGATGGTGACTTAGGACTATAACGACCATCGCCACTTCGCATGTCAGGGTAAACTTTTGTTTGCAAGAATTATATTTCAACCACTTGTAAAAGGTGGCTCCAACATAGGATTGAACTAGGGATCCCATCTTCCTGTGAGACGAGAAGAACAATAGACCATGTACCTGTATTGGGTAAATGGATTCATTGGTTTGTTTCTGCGAAGCTTGTTTTAGGAAGGGGATACAGAGGGAAAAAAGAGATTTCATCTTTACTTCTGAAAGATATTTTCAAAATTCAATTGCGTTCTAAACTCAGCTTTATCCCTTTCAATGAATTTCTCCTTTTCGATACTAAATTCAGGTTTGCTTTAAGATAATAAAAAACAGTCCTTGGAGATTCAACAGATCTTTTTGGATTTTGGCTTGCATCAAACGAAGTAAATTGCATGCTTTTAATCGAGGAGTCCTGTCTGAACTTGGGATGCAGATATGGTTTCGAAAAGGTTGAACACTAGAGTAGAGTGAAATTTACGTATGACAGCCTTACAAATATCTCAAATATTTCTTCACTTCCAGTGAGCCTGTTCAGTACCCCGGTGAAGTTATCTGACAATTTTTACTGAATTTCCTTTCACCACTTCAAATCATAATTATGCATTTAAATGTTGAGATGAGGGCAATCATTTATGAATTTCATTTCATCATCTCCTTGGACTAGATGGGGGAAATCAAATGTGAATTTCCTTTCACCATCTGTCTTATATTTTACGTTTTAAAGCACGAATTGGGGGCAATCAGTTTGTATAAGGCATACCAGGGATGATATCTATGTAATATTCACAGTGGAGGTCTATCAACTTGGTTTGATTACTCGGGGCAACCCTTCTCTTAAATTTAAAAACACCTTAGCCCACAGGAAAAATGGGAAAAATTATTTCCAGGGGTCTTCCTTCGAGCAAGCCTCAATCATTCAAACACTGTTAAAAAACCTAGAAGAGTCAGGATCAACCTACACATAACTTTATTTAGTAGGATACTGAGGAGTTATGGGGGTTGGATTACTTTGTAAGATCTATTTTCCAGGTTCCAAAGCATAAAATGTAACCTCTTCTCCCTCTATGGGAACCTCGAAAAGGTGTTTGTCTTTTTAAGAAGGTAAATCTGAGGACAAAAAAGGGGTGACGAAGAAAGGTATGGAATTCAAAATGCAGGGTTCATGGATTAAACCCGACTCTCAAAACCCTTTCTCGGAGACGCTTTACTCTCTCTGCTTATTTTAATTACCTCTTGTCTTTATCTAGGTGAAACTTTTAGGACACAGAGCAGGAAGTCGTTCTTTTAATGATATATTGAAGTGAAAACGACATAATTTTGAGACCGTCTTGGCACTTTAGCGAAATTCGTTTGAAAAACATACATCTCTGGAACTCGTACCTTTGCCTTGTCATTTCGTTCTCTTCTAACATAATGGGAAATTTTTTCTATCACCTATTTTCGGTGAATCGATTCTCTGATATATGACCGTTTGTTTATTTCTTTCTCTCATTTGGGCTGCAAGTCGGGACCCTCTAAAGGAACAACATGAAGAGTATCAGAGCTATAAAGGAATTGAATGCGTTGAAAATTTCATATCCCTACTTCTAGAACAACACTGACCTATTTTATTTGTGATGAAAGTAGACTTACCAAAGAAAAATTGTGAAATAAAAAGAAAATACAAACCGATATATACAGTGGAAATTTTGGAAACCATTTATTGCATATAGTGCTTTAAATAACGCCTGTTGACAGGGGCATTGAGGATTTTACCGTTCAAATTCTCTAATAGGAACGAATGTTTCCCTTCAAGAGTTGTGACTTTGAATGGTCCATACCAGATATGATCAAATTTACCATGTTTTGTCGAGTCTTCCTTCCTAGCATCCCATTTCAAAACCAAATCGTCGAGGAGAAATTCTCTATCCTTGGCCTTACGATCGAATAATGCTTTCATGTTGTCTTGGTATTTTTACAGCCTTTCGTCCACTTCGGCCCTATGTTGTTGAACCTCAATCAACTGGCTTATTCTTCTTGTGACATGATTTTGTTCTTCTTTCTCATCTTGCCAAAGTTTCATTATGGAAAGTGCTAGATTTATAGGTAATACTACGTTGGTCCTGTATACCATTTGGAAAGGAGAAGTGCCGATAGATTTTTTTGTACCTATCATATTCGTCCACAAAGCGTATTTCAAATGCACATGCCAAGATTTTTTGTTTTCACTCAACACTTTCTTAATTATAGCGATTAGACTCTTGTTTGAAGACTCGACTATCCCATTTCCTTGGGGGTAATATGTTGTGGAATGACCGAGCAAGATATTGTACTTTTGGCAAAATCTGACCATAGCCATAGATTTAAATGCATGGGCATTATCTGTGACTATCTTTCGGGGGCAGCCGAATCTAGACAAGATGTTCTCATCTAGGAAATCCATTACCACCGAATCCATTGCCTTTCTAGTTGGAATAGCCTCCACCCATTTGGTGAAGTAATCTATAGAAGTAAGGATCCATTTATGTTGAGCGCTAGAATGAGGGTTAATTTCGCCTATAAAATCTAGTCCCCATTGTTGAAAAGGGGCTTTCATTTTGACCGGAACCAATGGTGGCACTGGGCATTTGTGCTTGCCTGCAAACAATTGGCAAGGGTTACAGGCTCTGAATTTGGCGTTGACGTATGAGAATAGTTTGGGCCAATAATATTCTACCCTCAGGATCTTATAATTCGTTTCCCTCCAGGCGTGATGTCCTTTGCACACTCCTTCGTGAAATTTGTTTATGACCTTCTATGTTTCTAGTTCAATTAAACAAACCAACATGAAGACGAGTGGGTCTTTCCAATACAATTGGCTTTCAGATATACAGTACTTCACTGCATGCATCTTTAGCATCCTGGCTTTAGATGGGGATAAGTCACTCGGGCATTTCAAGGTCAGCAGGTAGGACACTATGTCTTTATAGCAATCTGATGAGGAAAACTTCTCTTTGATCTTGATGGCAGTTATTTGTTGATCGAGCTCGATCATGTCCACACACTCTTCACATACCTATAGACCATTTATTCCAAGGACTCTGAAATTTGATTCAGCTAAGAACTTAGCCAAACCTTGTCCTTTTACTAGTCTCGTCGGTTTTATTTCTAGATCAAATTCTTGAATTTTAGCAAGCCACCGTCCCTTTTTCCCATCACTGTCAGACTGAACCAAAATGTCTTTTACAGAACTGGTGGGTACGTATGCAATTACCTTGGAATGTAACACGTAGGTTCTGAAAGACTTTAACGCCTTCACCATAGCATATTCTTGCTTTTCCCTTATATCGTATCTGAGTTTAGCGTCTCTAAGACTTTTGCTAAAAAAGGCTATTGGTTGCTCGAAACCTTCTTCATTTTTCTTGAGGAGTACCGCGGCAAGTGTGTGCTCGGAGGCGAACGAGAAAACCAAAAAATATTATATATAATCAGGGCTTACCAATATGGATGCCTCGCTTATAACCTTCTTGATGCATGCAAATGATGTTTTGTCTTCTACTGTCCATTTCACTTCGCTGTTCTTCTTTAGCATATTTTTGATCAACTTCACAATTTCAGCAAAGTTTGGGATAAATCTCCTCAAAAAATGTATTTTTCCTAAGAATGACTGAATCTGTTTTACATTCCTAGGTATATTTATGGTATCTATAGCTTCAACTCTCTTAGGATCAATTTTAATTCCATCTCGAGACACAATATGGCCCAAGAGTTTACCTTCTTGCATAGAAAAGTGAGACTTTTTGGGGTTTAAGGATAGACCAAACCTGAGACATTTCTCAAATGTCTGCTTGAGATGTATCAAATGATCTTCATCAGATTTAGAAAAAATGGTCAGATCATCAAGATAGATAACCACGAATTTGTCCCTTTTACCGATGAAAGCGATATCCATAGCACGTTGGAAAGTAACACCTACATTCATTAAACCAAAAGGCATCTTGTCATACATAAAGGTACCCCAAGGGGTGGTGAAGGCTGTTTTTTCTTTATTATGCTCGTTGATAGCAATTTGATTGTACCTGGAAAATCCGTCGATCATAGACATCCTATTTGCCCCAACTACTTTTTCTAAAATGTGATCCATTTTTGGTAGAGGGTAATTATCTTTGAGGGAAGACTTATTTAGATTTCTAAAATCAACACACAGTCTGATCTCCCAACTTTTCTTTCTAACCGAGACCAGGTTTGCTACCCAGTTGAAGTATCTCAGTGGTACAATTATTTTTGCGTCCAAGAGTTTTTTGACTTCCCTTTCAACCATGGGCAATAAAATAGGATTGATTTGTCTGAGTTTTTGTCTAAAAGTTTTGACACTAGGCTTTAGGGGTATCTTGTGTTCAATCACAACAGTGTCATAGGTTCTCATCTCTTCGTATGACCAAGTGAAAATGTCTTTATACTACTCGAGTATATTAGCATATTTACCTTTTGTCTCAAGAGGGAAATACTTTGATATTTTTACTATTTTAGGCTCCTCTTTGGTCCTTATGTCATAGTCTTCAAACTCTTCTGGTTGGGGTTGCAAAGTAGATTTTACCGGCATATCATTTTCTTCGAATAGTC
>JASDQU010241341.1:49518-75067 GCA_032191745.1 Picea mariana
CCCGGAAACTTACCTTCGAAACTCTGAGTTGCAATATGGAGAATATAAGTAATTATGAAGTCAATTAAGTGCCTAATCACAATTGCGGTTTTGTTAACCAAAATCGATCATCGCAAATTCAGGGGTTAGAGGTTCAAAGAGTTAAAGAAAAAATTCCGATACAATGAGTACCGAAAGATAAATTAACGTTGGTAAAACCGGATTAATTAAGCTAAATTAATTTATCTCGTGTTTCGATGCTTGCACGTTTCACGAGGTAGCCTTATTCCTTCCATGCACCAACTGACATTTCAAACTGCCAACATTTATGGCATTAATTAGGAAATAGGGCAAATCGATGAATAAAGATTGTATTTTTATGGAAAAATTTAAACATGATTTGACAGACCTGTTCTAAAAGGTATCGAGTTTTCGAATATATATAAGAGTTGTGGTTCATTATAACAAATACATTTTCATATTACGTGGAGAACATTTTCTCAGTAAGTTAACTTCTGTATGTATACTTATTTTTATCGCAGAGGAGCTAAAGCAGAATCTGCAGGCATGTCCCCGCTAAAAGCATGCAAGGCCAATGTAGAGGTTTCGGGACAAGGTTCAAACAATGTCGCTGATACTTCACCTCGAAGTATCGAATCGGTCCCAAATTGGTCATTCGTTTCAGATGTTCTGTAGGTCGAATTGGTGGATTATTCCGACGACTCCAGCGACAATGAAAAGGATGACATAAACACCAAGTATAATATCGTCATTCAATCCAGAATGCACAAAGTAGCAGCCAAACCACAATTGCTTCCATATTATGACATGCTCTGATTGGCATTAGACCATTTGGACATACCAACCAGAACCATCATGAATGAGAAGAAGGTCACCATCGAGACTTTCAGGCCTGAACATCTGCAAGCCATGTATAAGCTGCCCACAATGTCCGACTATACATATGGCGCCGAATTCTTGGATGAGTTCAAGCAGAATGAATGTATACAGTATGATAAAACCATGTCCAGCTTAATAAGATATTGGGTTTCGCACGCCGTGAATTTTAGGGTTGATAGCCACTGCATATATTCAATAGCTTCCTTAGAACCGCAGTACAAGTATGTAGCTATGATGACATGCAGGCTATACAGGAGAGAGGACACCTCACATTTTTTTCTTCCCTAGGTGCCTCTAATGTTCCGGGTCACCGAAGACAGTTCCTTTGACTAGACAAAAATGATGTCCGATAGCTTGACCAGTGGAATCACAGAGTATCAGGTGCAGAAAGAGGGCAGAAAGGCATCTTCATTTTTCATGTCTGCATACATTATGGACGTTGTGTGTTTTTTAACACCATTTCCCTTAATGAGCTGTAGTTGGACCCCAGTAGAAGATGAGCCTATCCACGTTTATCATGTGAAATTATGGGAAAACAAAGTGCCAAATTTCGTATATGAAATCTTCAACTGGGTGATGGTGCCCCTGCATGTCACTATTTTTGGTCACCCGCCACCTAGAATCTCGGACAGTATAGTGACAAATTTGAGCAGCATAGCCGACTGGTATGTAGAGGCCGAATTTTGATACCTCAGAGTTTTCGGGGCTTCTGCTCCCCCGCATGCATTGCCATTGTTCATTCCCGACAAGTTGGCTTGTCGCGAGGTTGCTAGACAAACAACAATTGGTGGTATAAGCAAGGAGCTTAAGGGATACTCAAAGAAGGTATGGCCACCTTTCCCTGTTCATTTAAATTCATATTCTTTATTAGATTTTGGGCATGCCAAAGCTAAGGTAGCGGCCCTGGAAGACCTAAATTTGGTCCTCATTGAATACAAGAAGAACTATCCGCAAAGGGTTGTGAGCAATCATTTGGCCAGTTGCGGGCTCAAGAGATTTGAGCACGAGAATCAACCCTCAGATGACATTTTCTAAGGCGCAAGGTCCTATGCCAAGATTCTTGCTCGGATACAAACCTTGGCACTCGAGGAGAGAGCCGATGTTCTAAAGTTCCAGGAACATTGACGCAGTTGTCTTCTTGCAGTGTTGCGGGGTGAGAGTCCAGCTACGGCGGAGGTCAAACAAAAGGATGCCGAAGGCTCTAAAGAAGCAACTCCCGATCGAGAAAAACACCAGGACAAGGGAGAGCAAACTAAGAATTCGAAAGCAGAGATTAAGAATCCCGACCCGCTGAAGAAGCAGAGTCTAGTTACTACTCTGGGAAAATCAACGAAGCAGATCGGAGAACCTATCACATCAGTTACTTCCTTACAGTCAACTCAGGGAAATATTGACGCAGGGTGGATATTCAATGAAGAGTTGAGGCCTATAAGGGTATAAGAGCTCCCTCTAAATGATTTCCTCTTCGATAAGAAGAGAAAAGCAGTGGTAAAGAGGGAATTCTATCAGGAAGGAGAGTCAACAACCAAGAAATACAAAGTCATAACAGACGGGAAGGACAAGAAGAATGAACAATTAGCGACTGAAATAGCAGGGACATTAGGAGCATATGCCTTGGCAAATGAATTTCCAGTCGGGCTTTTGAAAAACCAACTTAAACAAAAAAATTGCCTCATCAAGACCCTTGAGGCCAGACTAGCCACAACAAAAGAGACTGCCAAAGACCAGGTGAGCGTAGGAATAGAGTAGGCCAGGTTGGCCAATAAAAATGAGATAAGGCTACTCAAGACTAAGCTCGAGCAAGCACAGCTGGTGGTCCGAGATGGTCAGATGCAAGCAAGCCAGCAAAAGGATTTGATCGAACAACTACAGGCTAGGGTGGAGATCGTCGAGAACAGAGTGATAAATATTAGGATGTTCCAATCCCAGGCACTGGAGATTTGTAGCAGAGTCTCTGCGGCCCAACGAAATTTACTCGCCAAGGTAGAAGTGATCTGGGACAACTGTTTGGTAGTCAACCAAGTTTCAGAGAACTTATCTACTAGAGAAAGGGAAGCTGGAGCAGCACGGGTTTCCTTCCAAGAGGCTGTGATAGCTACAAACAATAGGGATTCGGGAAGTACTCCCAGGTTCACCATTTCAGAGAAGACTAGAGGAAGGATTCTATTAAAATAATGGGAGCACAACATCGTAGAAGGCAAGCTGCAAGCCAAAAAGGTAATGAATTCCTTATAAAGGCCTTTAGTTCTATAGATGGAAATCTACTAGGCATTGATAGCAGGGGTAATGCCGAGGCATTGATTCAAATGAATATGGAAAAAATCTCACTTGATCTAAAGGAAGAAGAGGAAAGAGATTCGGTCGAGATCTCCCAAGTGACTGTGGCAGACATAGTCCAAATAAACAAATGTATGATTAAACCAAGTGCGCAATTATGTGCTATCGACATCATAGACAGACAGATGGAACACAAGCTTCCATAATTAGCCCGAGACTATTACTCTTTTGAAGCCAACTATCAAGCAGAACCGTCGAGGCTGATATCTCAGCTGGTTGAAAGATGTGTCACCTGTACTAAGCATGCACAAGGACAACGTCTAGCACCAAGTGAAGACAGAGAAGAAGAAATGGAGCGATTTCCCTCCTCCCTATCATAACCAAAATTTTTGTAATGATTGAGATTCTATCTTATTGTAAATCTGTATAAATATACCATAGAAAGAAGGAAAAAAGGATAGACCTTTTTGTGTCGATTGTAACAGAGTTTTTACATTTTGAGAGTTAATACAAAGAAAATCTGAAGATTCTCAATTCTGTCACAACTGTGTTATGAATTTGTTTTCTTGTATCTCATATTTCATTTCATTTCATATTCATAACTGATGAATGCTTCGTTATAATTTAGTACGACCACTACTATAGCGAATGAATTTTGGTTTTCTATAATTGTTTACTGTTTTTCCTCTGTACCAGCTATCAGCATGTGTAAGACCAGTTAACACTTTCATAATTCTATATATATTTTATGCTACATCGGTTATCTTCTTACAGTTTTCCTCTCCTATTTATACGTGATATTCTCCCTTGATAGGAGCCTTACACCATAGACAGCTAAATGTTTTTCCCCCACTTCATACATTTTATTAAGATATAACTCAGTTACAGGAAAGAGACTTTGATTTGCACCTCGTTTTATTTCCAAAACCGTAAATTCTCTTTTATACAACCAAATTGAGACAACACTTAATTTATCTCTGAAGTTTTTCTTATTTTACTGTTCCTCCATGACTGTCCCTGTACCAACACAGCCCAATATCAAACCCGGATTATCAAATCAAACACACATTGCCTTAAACCTTTTCGATATTATTCTCAAAATAGCTACTACCTGGGTTGAACTCGAATGTTCATGGGCAGCGATTGAACAAGATATAACCTTTCAGGAACAGTTGGAAGCCATACAACGCCAACGTAGAAATCTTCCCTATTTTCCCTTACCGAAGGTTGATGTTTCTCTCTTCTCTACCCTTTACCCACTTTTGGATGCCTAGACACTGTACTTCTAAGCCTTAAGTACAAACTCTGGAACAACAGGTGGAGCCATAAGGAGAGTTCCAGGTGGAACTCATGTGCATTTTGGATCGGAGAGAAATAACACTTCAGAAAAGAGTCGTCACTCAAGTAAAGGTGCAATGGAAGCACTTTAGCCCCGAGGAGGCCACTTGGGAGTTGGAAGGAGATTTGCAGAAATCTCATCCAATCTTGTTTCAGGAAAGGAACAAACACTAAGGATAGTGTTTTATTGAAGGGGGAAAAGATGTGAAATCCCCAAATAAATATATTATTTTTGAATTTGAAATTTCTTAGCAAAAATTATTCCATTTTGGTAAATTCGAATTTGGAATTTTTTTGCCATTTATGGCAATTTCGAATTTTGAATTTGGTTAATTGTAATTAATGATTATGAGTGTTGGGCAGAGATTTGATATAACTCAACTAACTACTTGACTGTGACACTTATATGAAACAAAATGTTTTATAATTATTGCAGGAGGACAAACATAACAACCATGTTAAAATCAGTTGACCATGACTCCATGAGTGGGGAACATGTTGGAGCTACCTCAGGGCTGATTGTTCCAAGTGGAAAATTAGGAATTTGGCCATTGGCAACCCCTGAAAATCAGGTATTTGGAAAGCTGCGAAAATTCCCAAGGGGGAAAAGACCTAGGAATTTTTGGTTCTTGGATATATAGAATATGTGAGGATGCAGGACATTACCTAGTATGTTGGGGAAAAAGAGTTTATTGATTGCTTGTTTATATGAACACTACTTGTTGAGTGTGAGGCAAGGAGAAGATGTCCGAAGTTGAACAACATTTCCTAAAGGGGAGTTCCAAGTTAGCCCTCATGGATTCATGGTCAGGCTACGAGGTAAACATGATAAGTGATTTGGCTTCCATGTTCTATGGTTGGGAGGAACGTGGTTGTTCCCTTTGTCTTCCCACGAACTGGTTCAGATATGTTAATCTATTCCTTCTCTGGTTGAATGATTATATAACTGATGTAATGAATCTGTTAATGTTGAATTGAAATATTTCCATGGATGTAATCTGTTCGATTGTATGTGTTATTTTAGATTCTGTACTTAAGGATAGAAAGTACAGGGTATAGGCATCCGAAAGTGAGTAAAAGATAAAAAGGGGAAAAATCAACCTTTGGGAAAAAGAAGCTAAGGCTGATTTCTAGGTTGTCTCTGTCTCGCTTCCAAACATTCATGGATGCTTATATCCCATTCAATTGCGGCCCATGACCGTTTGAGTTTGACCTAGGTGATGGCGGTTTTAAGTTTGGTGTCAAAAAGGTTCAAAGTGATGCTAGTTTGATCTGATAGGTCGGGTTCAATGTTGGGATGTCTTGCAAAGGGCACAGTCATGGAGGAACAAAAAATGAAAAGAAAGTTTGAGGTTTAAAATGCTACTTCCATTTTTTGACTGTATAAAAGAGAACTTTCGAAATCCGATGTTAAAGGTAGAACACAAACCAAAGGCCTTGTCCTATAACTGAGTTAACTTTTTAAATAATTGTGTATGAAATGTGAGAAAACATTAAGCAGTCAACAATGTGAGGCTCCTATCAAGGGAGAATCTCGCCCTGTAAACATAAGAAGAAAAAGGAAAGAAGTAATTTGATGAAGCATAAAATATAGAGATCTAAAAAGTTCACAGGTCTTGTACCTACTAATAGTCGATATAGAGAAAAAAATGCAAGTGATTAGACGACTAAAAAGTTGGTCACCATAGTAGAAATTGCACTAAATTGTAGCTAAGAATTCATCAGAAATATATATGCGAAATGAAATTTAATATAAGATAACAGAGAAAACAGAAATCATAACTCAGTCTTCATGAAATCATGAATCTTCAGATTGCTCTATATTAATTTTCAAAAGGAAGAAAGTCTCTATTACAATCAGCTAAGAAAGGTCCAGCCCCCTATTCTCACTTCAGAATGCATATTTATACAAACTTCTAAACATTCGATTCTCAATCGTTCCAGAAGTTTTCGGTTACAAAATGGGAATTTTATGTGTTTCACTTCTTTGTCTTTGTCCTCCTTCCTGCTTTTAAAAATAGAATGGAAGACATCTGTCATTATTTGGCACCAGAAACTTGCTCTTTCACCTACTTGGTGCAAGTGACGCACCTCTCCACCAACTGGGCTATCAACCTGGAAGGCCCTACTTGGTCACTTATTTCCAGAGTGTAGCAACTCTTCGCCAACTGCGGTAAATTTTTTTCCACTTGTTGGTCCTCTACAATGATGGACCATAATTGTAAACTTGGTTGTACTAGCCATTTGTCCACTTGGGCCATATCAACCTGGATAATCTGGGATATCTCCACTTGTTACTTCTCCGTGTTTTCTTTGATGTCCAATAGATGTTTAGCTATATTGATTTTTCCCAATGTCCCAACACTGCTCTCCTTATCAAGGTCTAGCAAACCTTTACTTATCAAAGAGAACATTTCCTCACAAAAATTCTTTACTTCATCAGCTCTCCCCTTGCTTTCTGATATGTTCTGCTCCCAGACCTTCAACAAGATATTACCTTTGGTTTTTTCCGCGATGGCTAATTTTGAGCTACTGACCGTCTCTATCTTCATTGTAGCTATAACAATGTCTTGGAAAGTGACCCGTGTTGCCCCAACTTCTCTTTCTCTCGAATAAATATTTTCTAATATTTGATCTATCATCCAAAAATGGTTCTGAATGGTTCTCACCTTTACTAGTAGGTTTTGTTGAGTCGTAAGTACCTTATGTCGGATTTCAGTGGCCTGCGATCTGAACACCTTTATGTCTACAACTTGTTTCTCAGCCACCTCCAATTTCAACTACAACTCTATAATCTATTTCCCCTACTGGCTTACCTTCGTTTAGTTGGTTTGCGCCAAATGACATGCCTACTCGAGGTCGGACTTGAGCTTCTTGATTTCACATAGGTCGGTTGTTTAGGCTTCCTCAAGGCTCCTTCTCACCTCGTCCTTGAAATTCGCTTCAGTAGTAGCCACCTTAGCTTCCAATTTACTAATAAGGAGGTTCTTTTATTTCAACTGAGCCGTCAAATTCCCAACCGAGTACTGATTTGCTGTAGCATAAGCCCCTAGTGTCCCAACTATCTCCTTTGCAAATTTTCCCTCTTTTGCAGCCTTCCCATCTGTCATGATTTTAAATTTTTTATCCATTACGCCCTCTTTTTGATAAAATCCTTGCCTTACCACGACCTTTCTTTTCTTTTCAAAGAAAAATTCGTTAGGAGGCAGCTCCTCTACAGAAATAGGTGTCAGCTCTTCACTGAAAATCCATCTCGCGTCAGGATTCCCCTTTGTAAACTGCAAGGGCGTGACAATAGCGATTGGACTGCCGATTTCCTTGGATGTTTGTTTCAGGGTGGCCTCTGTAACCGGCTTGTTTGACGTGATCAAAAGTGAGTCGCCCGATCCCTGTGAAGGTATCTCCGCTTGGCCTTGAGCCTACTTTCTTGGCATGCCCCTTTCGAGGTTTCCCTCCTGCTTCTGGGGGACTTCGTCTCTTTTCTCTGAGGTTCCAGCCTCCCTGGTTTTCCCTTGGTCCTTCTCCCCACTAGGACTCGAGGCCTTTGCATATTTGGCTCCCATCTTCTTTGTAACTGGAAATTCTGGGGCTTCACCCTATAAAATTTGGGGGAGACAAATCCGTCGGTGCTCCTAGAATTTAAAAAATTCGGCCATATCTCCTGGTGGCAAGACTTGAATCCGACTTAGGAATTCAGCGAAGGACCTCGTGCCCCGGAATATTTCGTCATGTGGGGAATCCTCGTGTTCATACCTCTTTAGGCCACAACTTGCCAGGTGATTGCTCACAACCTTACTAGAGTCATGCTTCTTGAACTCAATATGTACCAGCTTCATTTCTTCTAAAGCCGTAGCCTCGGCTTTGGCGTGGCCAAAATTTAACAAGGAATATGCACCAATACAAATAGGGAAGGGTGACCATACCTTTTTTGATACTCCTTTGAGTTCTTTGCTTATTATGTCGAGCACAGTCTGTCTAGCAATCTCACGGCACAATAGCTTATCTGGTAGGAATAGCGGGAGGGCGTATGGAGGGATAGAGGTGATGAAAACCATGATATATGAAAATTCCACCTCTAGATACCAATATACAATGCTTCTTAGGCTAGTCGCGATGCTATCTGATATCCTGGGAGGTGGCTGGCCAAAAATGGCGACATGCAGTGGCACCATCACCTAGTTAAAGATCTCGTAGATGAATTCTTTGGCCTTATCCTCCCATAGCTTCGAGTGGTAGACATGGATAGCTTCTGTACTAGATGGAGACCATCTCGAGTTCATCAGTGGGAAGGGTGTCATGAAGCAGATGGAATCCATGATGTAAGCAGACATAAAGAATGAATCTGCTTTCTTACTCACCCTCTGTGCTCGATATTCAGTAATTCGATTGGTCAGACTGTCAAACAATAGTTTGGCTCAGTCGAAAGAGAAACCCTCAGCGACTTTATGAATGAGTGGCACCCATGGGAGGAAGAAATGGGTAGTGTCTTCCTTCCCATACAACCTGTAGGTCATCATGGCTATGTATTTGAACTATGGCTCCAAAGAAGAGATTGAATAGATCCCATTGGAGTCAGCCCTAAATTTCATAGGGTGTGAGACCCAATCCTTGATCAGAATAGACATGCTTTTTGCATACTACTCACACTCCTTCTTCTTGAAGCCTTCTAGGAATTTGGCATTGTGAGTAAGGTTCAGCGTGGGTGGCAGTTTATACATTGCCCACAAATGTTCTAGTCGGAAGGTACCAATCGTCACCTTCCGTTTGCTAATAATCCTCCTGATCGAGATGTCCACATGGTCTAGCGCCCACCTGATCATATCCAAATAGGGAAGAAGCTGGGGCCTCACCGCTATTTTTTGCATCTCTGCTTGAGTGACGATTTTGTATTTGGTTGATAAATCATCCTTCTCATTATCACTAGAATCATCCAAACAATCTATCGACTTGGATTGTAGGATGTTGGAAATGTATGACCATGTCTTGATAGAATTAATACTTCAGGGCGAGGTGTCGGAAACAATGTCTGAACCCTGACCTGAACTCTTAGCAATTGACTTGGTCATTTTTCTTGGAGCCATGAGAATGAAACCTGCAACTGGACCACCTATCGAACAGATTTGAAAATCACAAACAAAGGTTAACCTGGTAAAATGGCTCTGCGCATAAACAAGAATGAGAACTGAAAAGATGAAGGGAAAAAACTCTTTATCTTAGTCATTTAAACCCTTGGTGTCCTTGCGAACAGAACGGTCAAATCGCTTAAAGAAAGATTTAGCAGTAAAAGAGAGATCCTACTATTTGTCACCTTGCCGTAGTTGAAAAATAAATGCCATAATTGTTTGACGAGTCATAACATGAATCAACGCAAAAAACATTTAAATTTACTCTTTAGAGGGTGCGTGTTAAAGTTTGCATCGATGCATCGATTAATCCAGCCTTGCTCCTTTAATTAAGTTTGTTTTAGTCTTTAATCCCCTTTTTCGGCATTCATCATATCGAAAGATTTCACTCCTACCCTTTGAGCCCCCAAAACCCGAAATCACGATGATGCGATTTAGTTAAAAAATCACGATTTGACTTAAGTTCTTAATTAACCCATGATTAATTAATAAAAATTGTGACTTTGTGACTCGGGGCTATGAAGTTATAGTTTTTGGGGAGAGTGATCACCGAGTCGCGAAACCCCGACAATGCTTAACTAGGGTTTAAAGTGACTTACCCCTCACACTAACCTGGGTGAACTTTTAAAACCGTTTCGCGACTTCGCATATTGGAGTTTGGAAACCTTGCAACTTGTAACTCCCAAAGCGTGATAGTGCGAGGTAATAAAAGTAATAAACTTGCTTAACAGTTAAGCGATGGTGACTTAGGACTATAACGACCATCGCCACTTCGCATGTCGGGGTAAACTTTTTTTTGCAAGAATTATATTTCAACCACTTGTAAAAGGTGGCTCCAACATAGGCTCGAACTAGGGATCCTGTCTTCCTGTGAGATGAGAAGAACAATAGACCACGTACCTGTATTGGGTAAATGGATTCATTGGTTTGTTTTTGCGAAGCTTGTTTTAGGAAGGGGATACAGAGGGAAAAAAGAGATTTCATCTTTACTTCTGAAAAATATTTTCAAAATTCAATTGCGTTCTAAACTCAGCTTTAGCCCTTTCGATGAATTTCTCCTTTTCGATACTAAATTCAGGTTTGCTTTAAGATAATAAAAAACAGTCCTAGGAGATTCAACAGATCTTTTTGGATTTTGGCTTGCATCAAACGAAGTAAATTGCATGCTTTTAATCGAGGAGTCCTGTCTGAACTTGGGATGTAGATATGGTTTCGAAAAGTTTGAACACTAGAGTAGAGTGAAATTTACGTATGACAACCTTACAAATATCTCAAATATTGCTTCACTTCCAGTGATCCTGTTCAGTACCCCGGTGAAGTTATCTGTCAATTTTTACTGAATTTCCTTTCACCACTTCGAATCATAATTATGCATTTAAATGTTGAGATGAGGGCAATAATTTATGAATTTCATTTCATCATCTCCTTGGACTAGATGGGGGCAATCAAATGTGAATTTCCTTTCACCATCTGTCTTATATTTTACGTTTTAAAGCATGAAGTGGGGGCAATCAGTTTGTATAAGGCATACCAGGGATGATATCTATGTAATATTCACAGTGGAGGTCTGTCAACTTGCTTTGATTACTCGGGGCCACCCTTCTCTTAAATTTCAAAACACCTTAGCCCATGGGAAAAATGGGAAAAATTATTTCCAGGGGTCTTACTTCGAGCAAGCCTCAATCATTCAAACACTGTTAAAAAACCTAGAAGAGTCAAGATCAACCTACACATAACTTTATTTAGTAGGAGACTGAGGAGTTATGGGTGTTGGCTTACTTTGTAAGATCTGTTTTCCAGCTTCCAAAGCATAAAACGTAACCTCTTTCCCTCTATGGGAACCCCGGAAAGGTGTTTGTTTTTTTAAGAAGGTAAATCCGAGGACAAAAAAGGGGTGACGAAGAAAGGTATGGAATTCAAAATGCAGGGGTCATGGATTAAACCTGACTCTCGAAACCCTTTCTCGGAGACGCTTTACTCTCTCTGCTTATTTTAATTACCTCTTGTCTTTATCTAGGTGAAACTTTTAGGAACCAGAGTAGGAAGTCGTTCTTTTAATGATATATTGAAGTGAAAACGACATAATTTTGAGACCTTCTTGGCACTTTAGCGACATTCGTTTGAAAAACATACATCTCTGGAACTTGTACCTTTGCCTTGTCATTTCGTTCTCTTCTAACATAATGGGAAATTTTTTCTATCACCTATTTTCAGTGAATCGATTCTCTGATATATGACCGTTTGTTTATTTCTTTCTCTCGTTTGGGCTGCAAGCCGGTACCCTCTAAAGGAACAACATGAAGAGTATCAGAGCTATAAAGGAATTGAATGCATTGAAAATTTCATATCCCTACTTCTAGAACAACACTGACCTATTTTATTTGTGATGAAAGTAGACTTACCAAAGAAAAATTGTGAAATAGAAAGAAAACACAAACCGATAAATACAGTGGAAATTTTGGAAACCATTTATTGCATATAGTGCTTTAAATAACGCCCCTTGATAGGGGCATTGAGGATTTTACCATCCAAATTATCTAATAGGAATGAATGTTTCCCTTCAAGAGTTGTGACTTTGAATGGTCCATACCAGATATGATCAAATTTACCATGTTTTGTCGAGTCTTCCTTCCTAGCATCCCATTTCAAAACCAAATCGTCGAGGAGAAATTCTTTGTCCTTGGCCTTACAATCGAATAATGCTTTCATGTTGTCCTGGTATTTCTACAGCCTTTTGTCCACTTCGGCCCTATGTTGTTGAACCTCAATCAACTGGTTTATTCTTCTTGTGACATGATTTTGTTCTTCTTTCTCATATTGCCAAAGTTTCATTATGGAAAGTGCTAGATTTATAGGTAATACTACGTTGGTCCTGTATACCATTTGGAAAGGAGAAGTGCCCATAGATTTTTTGGTACCTATCAGATTCGTCCACAAAGCGTATTTCAAATGCACATGCCAAGATTTTTTGTTTTCACTCAACACTTTCTTAATTATAGCGATTAGACTCTTGTTTGAAGACTCGGCTAGCCCATTTCCTTGGGGGTAATATGTTGTGGAATGACCAAGCAAGATATTGTACTTTTGGCAAAATCTGACCATAGCCATAGATTTAAATGCCTGGGCGTTATCTGTGACTATCTTTCGGGGGCAGCCGAATCTAGACAAGATGTTCTCTTCTAGGAAATCCATTTACACCGAATCCATTGCCTTTCTAGTTGGAATAGCCTCCACCCATTTGGTGAAGTAATCTATAGCAGTCAGGATCCATTTATGTTGAGCGCTAGAATGAGGGTTAATTTCGCCTATAAAATCTAGTCCCCATTATTGAAAAGGGGCTTTCATTTTGATCGGAACCAACGGTAGCGTTGGGTATTTGTGCTTGCCTGCGAACAATTGGCAACGGTTACAGGCTCTGACTTTGGCGTTGACGTCTGAGAATAGTTTGGGCCAATAATATTCTACCCTCAGGATCTTATAATTCATTTCCCTCTAGGCGTGATGTCCTCTGCACACTCCTTCGTGATATTCGTTTATGACCTTCTATGTTTTTGATTCAATTAAACAAACCAACATGAAGCCGAGTGGGTCTTTCCAATACAATTGGCTTTTGGATATATATTACTTCACTGCATGCATCTTTAGCATCCTGGCTTTAGATGGGGATAAGTCACTCGGGCATTTCAAGGTCAGCAGGTAGGACACTATGTCTTTATACCAATCTGATGAGGAAAACTTCTCTTCGATCCTGATGGCAGTTATTTGTTGATCGAGCTCGATCATGTCCACACACTCTTCACATACCTGTAGACTATTTATTCCAAGGGCTCTAAAATTTGATTTAGCTAAGAGCTTAGCCAAACCTTGTCCTTTTACTAGTCTCGTCGGTTTTATCTCCAGATCAAATTCTTGAATTTTAGCAAGCCACCGTCCCTTTTTCCCATCACTGTCGGACTGAACCAAAATGTCTTTTACAGAACTGGTGGGTACGTACGCAATTACCTTGGAATGTAACACGTAGGTTCTGAAAGCCTTTAACGCCTTCACCATAGCATATTCTTGCTTTTCCATTATATCGTATCTGATTTTAGTGTCTCTAAGACTTTTGCTAAAAAAGGCTATTGGTTGCTCAAAACCTTCTTCATTTTTCTTGAGGAGTACCGCGACAAGTGTGTGCTCGGAGGTGAACGAGAAAACCAAAAAATATTTTATATAATCAGGGCTTGCTAGTATGGATGCCTCGCTTATAACCTTCTTGATGCATGCAAATGATGTTTTGGCTTCTACTGTCCATTTCACTTCGCTGTTCTTCTTTAGCATATTTTTTATCAAGTTCACGATTTCAACAAAGTTTGGGATAAATCTCCTCAAAAAATGTATTTTTCCTAAGAATGATTGAATCTCTTTTACATTCCTAGGGATATTTATGGTATCTATAGCTTCAACTCTCTTAGGATCAATTTTAATTCCATCTTGAGACACAATATGGCCCAAGAGTTTACCTTCTTGCATAGCAAAGTGAGACTTTTTGGGGTTTAAGGACAGACCAAACCTATGGCATTTCTCAAATGTCTGCTTGAGATGTATCAGATGATCTTCATCAGATTTAGAAAAAATGGTCAGATCATCAAGATAGATAACCACGAATTTGTCCCTTTCACCGATGAAAGCGATATCCATAGCACGTTGGAAAGTAACACCTACATTCATTAAACCAAAAGGCATCTTGTCATACATAAAGGTACCCCAAGGGGTGGTGAAGGTTTTTTTTTCTTTATTGTCCTTGTTGATAGCAATTTGATTGTACCTGGAAAACCCATCGATCATCGACATCCTATTTTCCCCAACTACTTTTTCTAAAATGTGATCCATTTTTGGTAGAGGGTAATTATCTTTGAGGGAAGACTTATTTAGATTTCTAAAATCAACACACATTCTGATCTCCCAACTTTTCTTTCTAACCGAGACCAGGTTTGCTACCCAGTCAGAGTATCTCAGTGGTACAATTATTTTTGCGTCCAAGAGTTTTTTGACTTCCCTTTCAACCATGGGCAATAAAATAGGATTGATTTGTCTGAGTTTTTGTCTAAAAGTTTTGACACCATGCTTTAGGGGTATCTTATGTTCAACACAACAGTGTCATGGGTTCTCATCTCTTCGTATGACCAAGCAAAAATGTCTTTATACTGCTCGAGTATATTAGCATATTTACATTTTGTCTCAAGAGGGAAATACTTTGATATTTTTACTATCCTAGGCTCCTCTTTGGTCCCTATGTCGTAGTCTTCAAACTCTTCTGGTTGGGGTTGCAAAGTAGATTTTACCAGCATATCATTTTCTTCGAATAGTCTCTCTAGAGTGATTACTCCCTTTGGAATTTGATTATTCTTTAAAACCAACATGCGATGATTACTAATCTTTTCCTAGAACCCCTGAGGATCCTCTCCCTCTTGCATGATCCATGTGTGGTCGTTTTGGTTTTCATGGTCAATGTGAGTTTCGGAGAAGTCATCCACCATTTCGAGGAACTTCCTGATTTGTTCGTCATCCTCAAACACTTCCCAATGTTGGATGTTGTTATATTAGCATATTGGTTTTAAAGAATAATCAAATTCCAAAGGGAGTAATCACTCTAGAGAGACTNGAAAACTGTAGGGGGGGGGGGAACGTTCAGACTGCTTTGGCTAATGAATCGGCTTGCAGGTTTTCAGCGTGTAGGATGAAATGAACATTTACCGACCAGAAGAAATTTTCTATTAAATCCCAGTCACAATTCCTGTAAGATCGCAATCTTGGGTGTTTGGCCTGGTATTTCCTATTTATCTATTTCACTATCAACTCTGTGTCTCCGTATACTTCCAATTTCTTTATGTTCAGCATCCTGGAAGCTTCCAACCCTAAGAGTAGAGCCTCATACTCACATACGTTATTGGTGTAGTCTATATGCCAATGAATCCTGTAAGAGAAAGGAATAACAAATTCATTTTCAGGTGCTACAAACAGTACTCCTGCACCTACTCCTTCATATGACAAGGCACCATCAAAAAACATTTTCCAAATTCCAGTGCTATACATATTTTTGTCTATCTTTCCCGATTCATTTTTATCTATGTAATTGTCTTCTGTAAAACTATTTACACCATCATCAAATAACAAAATACAATTCCCTAGATCTTGATCGGCAACATAAACAGGATAATTGTTAGGATTTTGTGGGTCGATCACTGTGTATGCTAACCTCGTTTCCCTGTATAGTTGATTAAATTGTCCACCAAACATAGGAACCATGACATAGGTCATGTCTAGTTGAAGAGACCCCCCAAGTTTGGCTCCCCACGACCTAGATAGTAGCAATCCATACTTCGGAGGTATATCGGTGATAACTACATCCATCAGGATGCTTTTCACTGGAATATGTGCAAGAGTGACTACTAAATCCTTTATCATACCCATGCACTTAACTCTTCTTGAATCATAAGAGCAGAGATCTCCATAAGGCCTAGTGATCTCAAGGCCTAGTCTGTCCATAATGGAATTGGGCATCACATTATGTGAGGCTCCAGAGTCTAGCATGCAGTTATGCAACAGTCGATCATGCACATTTAGGGTAATATAGAAGGGAGCGATGGTGTCTATGGTACCCTTGAAATGTGGACCAAAAGTGATATTACGCTTATCATCTTCCAAGTTTATCACATCAGAGTGACTTTCTAGATCCGAAAAATCTATCATTTTGGTTATCTGCTTTCGATACATGGGATTCTTTGCTAATTCGACCAGAGGGATTGGTATTTTGATCTTATTTATCTCATTTTCAAGGCTGAAACCTCCCCCACCTTTGTCCATTTCTCTGGTTGAAACCTCAGACTCCTTCCTTTCTAACATATTTGTTTTTGCTGATTTATTTTCTATGAGTTTCTTTATCAGTGTATGTATTTCAGCTGTCTTAGTTTCTTTTTCTTGGGTCTCAACCTCCTTTACTTTGGGATTTTGTGAATCTACCCCTTTTATGTTGCTATTAGGTATCTCGGTCTCCTTTGGGGTAGGCTCGTATATTTCACCTCTAGGAAGAATTTTCTTTGGTTGAGGAGTCGACACAAGTTTGTTTTTAGGCCACAGGTTGTACTTATGTTGGACCTCAACAATTATAGAATCGATCATTTGTTGATAGACAGAAACATCAATGTTGTTTATGCCATCATCTTTATTTGATGGTTTCTCTATGTCCAAGGAATTCTCGTAATCTTCTTTATTTAAATGAGTTTATGTGCAGTCGTCACCCAAATTGTTTACATCTTCTTCCAAATCCTCTAAATCTTGCAAGTCATTTCCCCCTATAAAATTTTCATTTTGTAAAGGAGTTTGAATTTTCTGGTCTTCATTTTTAATCTGTCTTTGTTGATTTTGAGGGTTGGGGTTTCTTCTGAATTCCCTCTTAACGAAAGGATCTTCCTTGGATTGATCTATCTCCATTCTGGAAATCTTATTAGATAGCTCTTTAATTATCCTAGCCATATCATCTATTTTATCATCTGAGGATATACTAGGCCTTGAGGGTCCCGTTTGTTCCCTAAAATGTTTGGTTTCTCGGTTTCTCGTTTCTACTTTTGATTTTAATTTTCCCAAAGCCATCATGTTAGATTCGATCTCTATGGCGTTGTCTTGCATTTGGGTCAGGGTAGCCCCTCTCCTTTCTCTCAACAGAAGTGCGAAATTGGGTTTGAAGGCTCCCGCAAAGGTTACCTTGGCTGTAGGTTGGGATGGTTTAACATCAAAAGGGATCTTATTATATAACTTGTTAAACCTTTGAATGAATTCCATAACAGTTTCCGAATATTTTTTTTTTAAAGACCCGAACTCGGTCAAATAATACAAATGGTCTTTTCTTTTGCCCCATTGTCTAAGAAAAGAGTCTTCTAGGGCATCATAGGATAGTAACCTATGATGTCATCAAAGAATAAGTTCACTCAGTGTGCAAGAGAAGAATGTTACATACACGCCCTCTTGGTCTAAACTTCGTCCCAAAGTTTCACAGTATAAATGTTGAAATAAAGTGTATCACAGTATCATACATCTATCTATCAAACAAAAATGGAAACTTCTGGCATTTATCATATGCATCCTCCCAGGTCATCGAGTGCGGACTATAGATATCCCATTGGACCTTGACCTACTCTACGGTTCAACTTCAGAGCTGTCGAATGCGATGATCCAAGATGCGGATCAGCTCATCCGTGAATGGCCTCGCGTCCGACACCTGCAAAGAAATCATGTCAATAACATGTGTAGGATCACTAATATAATGTCTCAAAACAGATACATGAAAAATATCATGCATACACCTTAAGGAATCAGGCAAGGCTAGTTGATAGTCCATGGACCCCTTTCTCTCCACAATCTCAAAAGGCCCCACGAACCTAGGAGAGAGCTTATCTCCCTTTCCAAACTTGATCGAACTCTTATGTGGTCTAACCTGCAAGAAGACTCGATCACCAACCTTGTAACTACGTTCGACACTATGCACATCAACATAACTCTTCTATCGATCCTGTGCTTCTTTAATCCTTTGTCTTATTGTTTGCATTTTCTCTTCCATTTCTTGTATCATTTCTGGTCCCACCAGGACCTTATCCTCAAGATGATCCCAACTCAAGGGCGTCTGACACGGTCCCCTATAAAAAAACTCAAAAGACGCCATCTTAATGGTCCCTTGGTAACTGTTGTTGTAAGTGAATTCCACCAGTGGCAAGAGTTCTTCCCAACACTTTTGTTGGTCTATCATGTACATGCACAACATGTCCTCCAAGGTCTGGTTTGTTCATTCGGTCTGCTCGTTAGTCTCCAGGTGGTACGTAGTACAAAAGTTAAGTTGGGTTCCCAAGGCCTCTTGGAAACTCGTCCAAAATCATCCAGTAAACACTGATCCTTGATCGGAAATAATCCTCTTAGGCACGCCATGTAGCCTCACAATCTCACTGATGAAAAATCTAGCTATGTTGGGTGCCTGATACATCGTACACATAGGAATAAAGTGAGCACTCTTTGTCAGAGTGTCTAGTACTACGAAAATTGAGTCGTGTCTCCTGGCTGTCAGTGGAAATCCAACAATAAAATCCATCGAAAAAACCCCCCATTTCGATTCTGGAATAGTGTGTGGCTATTGTAATCCTTCCAAATGTCTATGTTCAGCCTTCGCTTGCTGACATTCTAGACATCAGACCACATAGTTGACTATATCTGCCTTCATTCCCTTCTAGAAGAATAAGGGTTTAAGGTCTGCCCTCATATTCGTGACTCCAGGGTGAGCCATGTAAACTTCTCTATGAGTCTTGTTTAGGATCAAAATCCTCAACTCGTCGTTCGGCGGTACATAAATCCAATTTTTAAACCTCAATAAACCATCACTATCAAACGAAAATCCTTCAAATCCTTGTACCATCATTGTGTTTTGTCTGATAAAACCCTCGATCTCTTTGTACCAATCATCGTCATGCTGTAAAGTTAGAATATTTTCACATAGATTCATCTGGAGAGGCAACACCGAAAAGATGCGTGGTCTCCGACTCAATGCATCTGCCACTCGGTTCATTGTTCCTTTTATGTAAGTAATCTCGAAGTTGTACTCACTAAGCAATTATGACCAACGTCATTGTCACGCGTTCAGGTCGCTTTGCGTAAAGATGTGTTGTAGTCCATAGTGGTTCGTTTTTAGTTCAAACTTACATCCAACAAGGTAGTGTCTCCAAACCTTCAAGGCATAAACGATGGCTAACAACTCCAAGTCATGCGTCGCATAGTTCTCTTCATGTGTTCTCAGTTTCCTCGAGATGTAAGCAATTACTCTACTATCTTGCATCAAGACTCTGCCTAAGCCTTCCTTGGATGTGTCAATGCATAGCAGGAAGTTCGCATCCATGTCAGGGACCTTTAGTATCATTGTTGTTGTCAATATCTCCTTGAACCTCTGAAATGATTCTACGCATTTCTCAGTCCAAACAAACTTCTTGTTTTTCTTCTACAATTTCGTGATCCGATTTGCTATCTTCGAAAATCCCTGGACGAACCTTCGATAGTATCCTTCTAAACCCATGAAGCTACACACTTCCAATACATTCATTGGCACAAGCCATTCCATAATAGCCTCGACCTTAGCTAGATCCACGACAATACCTTCGCCAGAGTTGGCATGCCCTAAATAGTCAATCTTCAATTGATAAAATAAGAATTTGGACAACTTACCATACAATTTGTTCTCTCGCAAACACTGTAGTACCAAGCGTAAGTGCTCATCATGCTCCTTTGTCATCCGACAGTAAATCAAAATATCGTCAATGAATACTTGGACGAACTTGTCCAAGTACTCGCGGAACACCCCATTCATCAAACTCATAAATTCCCCTGGGGCATTTGTCAGTTGAAATGGTAAAACAATGAACTGATAATGTCCAAAACTCATATTAAAGGTGGTCTTAGGGACATCATCCTCCTTGATCCATAACTAGTGATACCCTGATCACAAATCGATCTTTGAGAACACAGTTGCACCCTTCATCTTCTTGAAGAGATCATCAATCCTCGACAACGGATATTGATTCTTGATTGTGGCCTTGTTTAATTGACGGTAGTCAATGCAAAGCCTCCACGACCCATCCCTCTTCCGTATGAAAATAATAGGCACACCCCACAGTGACACGCTTGGACGTATCAGTCCCAGGTCCAACAGTTCCTTCAGTTGCATTCTCAACTCCTGTAACTCTAGGGTTGACATCCGATAAGGCATTCTCTCTATCGGTTCAATCCCTGGTTCTAGGTCTATAGTAAACTCCAATTCCCTCTTTGGAGGCACCCTAGGTAACTCCTCTGGAAAGACGTCTGCAAACTCTCTCACCACAGGAAGGTGTTCTAGACCTTCCGCTACTCCCTTCTCATTTAACGCAAGGATCACATAAAGCTTACATCCCTTGCGCATGCTCTTCCAAAGATGCAAGAAAGAGATGAACCTTAGGGAAACTCCCTGGTTTCGGCCTATAATCACTCATCTCTATCCTTCATCATCGACCAAGATCAATCGTTTCGTCTTGCAGTTGAGTATTGCCTCATGCGATTCCAACCAGTCCATACTGATCACAATGTCATAAGATCCTAAGATCGTGATGTACAGGTTGGACCTGGTGAAAAACTTTCCCAGGTTAAGGATACAACCCATAACCTTTCCTCCAACCTTTTGTTTGGCTCCTGAGGCCATCTCTACGAAGCTAAACTCATCCTATTCAACTACCTTTATCTTAATCCTTTTTAGCGCTACACCAGAAATGAAACTCTCGGTAGCCCTGGGATATATCAAAATACTAAGGGTCTAGTCAACAGTGGTACCTGTCGTCTCGAGCACAGTTGACCGATGCTCTACCTGGCAGTTATTCACCGCTGCATGAATTCGATGGGCCTTAACCAAATCTCCCACCGTAGTGGGTCCGGTTGATCCAGATGCTCTAGTCCTCTCCACAGGGAATTTGCGCTAGTAGTGTGGCTCCCAACATGTCCAACACCCCTTCTTCGATCTAGTAGTCCTGGTACCCGAAGTAGAAGATGATAGCCCACTGGCCTCGAATCTTGGTCTGTTCTGCTAAACAAGACTAAAATGTTACTGTGCGATCGACACTGGTGCTGATGTTGTGGTCCCTGATAAGGTGTTCCCTGTTGAGGCATGGGTCATCGAGGTGTAGTGAATGTGGGTCCTCTCTGTAAGCCATGATATTTTGGTGTATGTCTAGCTAGTGTCTGGTGTTGCTATGCACCAGATGACACCTGCCTTGTTGGTCTCATTGAAGTCCTTCTCTAACCCCCGCTGATAAGCTCCTCCTCTGCAATGAAGGCCTTTTGGATGAAATCATGCAAGGTTTGAGGCATCAGAATCCTAACCTTCGGATGTATGTTGTCATTAAGGACGAACAAGAACCTGTTGACCTTGAGTTTCTTAGTGTTAATATGCGGAGCATACCGAAGCAACTCCATAAAATGGGCCTCATACTTAGGCACCGTATGGCTGCCCTGTCATAAGGCGTTGAACTCGTTGAGCTGATGCTCAATGAATTCCTATGATAGGTATCTCTCTCAAAACCTTTCCTCGAACAGTTAAAATGACACGTCTTCGACGGCCATGTTTAGCTATGGTAGGAGTGTCTTCCACCATAGAAGAGAGCTTCCTTTCATTTGGAAGACCGCCATGCAGACCTTCATGTTGGATTTATAATCGCGAAGTGCAAAAAAAATCTCCATATTCTCCAACCATGCCTCGGCGGATGCATTGTCCAAGGCAGCAAAGAACTTGGGAAATTTGACCTTCTCAAGTTCACGGTGAATGCTACCAATACTGACCAGAGCGCGGTGGACCCTCAGGGGCTGTCGATGCCCTGGCCTCATGTCTATTCAAATGACTGATCAGTGCCTCAGACATGCGTTGAAATGATCTCATCATTTTGACCACATCACCAACTGCTATCTTCTCCTGCCCGACAAACTGTTCGTCTCCCTCAGGGTTATACCCCTCAGGCGTGGATGTTATTGGAGGCATCACGCCTCCTCCCCTAGCACCCCGTTGTCTGCCTTCGCGGTGTCCTTTAATCATGATTACCTACACGAATACAAGTCAACTTAATTAGAAACATCATAATCAAATCACGTCAACGAAAGCCGTAGTGATCCCAAGTCGTGGGTTGAACCCGCTCTGATACCATATGTAACATCCCCATCATTACGACAACAAGCGAAACATATTTTTTTTTTTGGAGTTAAGAGGCAATAAGGTGACGACAACAATAGTTTAATCACACCACTGATGACGAACGCTAGCACGCAATCCAGGAAACAGGTTATTGTGACACCACACACCAGCTCAAGACAACTGGAAAAACATGCGCAATAACAAGGAGGAAGACTACCCTTTCGACGCAAAAATGACCACACCTATAAAATAAGGGACAACATCCTCATCCCGACATCATGGCTTAGATGAACAAAGACTAGAAACTCAAGGCGCATGTACCTAACATTTGAAGGCGTTCGACCCTTGCACAAAAAGCAACTTTCACGCTCATCAGCACTCACACAAAGCACCTACTCTGGCTGAGATCTCATTCGCTACTATCACCTACGGTGTGCCATGATCCCCTCATTAGGAATCATGTCATTCCCAGGTGATAGATGCATCAATAACCTTCCCGCACACATCCTATTTGGACCAAGGAATTTAGATAATCCGACGTGCTAGAAACCAAATATTGAGAGGAAAACCACACCCATACCCCAACAACTGGTCGACGAAACATGTGAGGATGAAGACACAGAATGTCACAAGCCAATACACAACATCGTCCTCACCTAACCAATCACCCATTCTAATCTAGTCAATGATTACAATCGCTTTTAACATGAGTTTCCATTCTAGACGGGGCACGTCTAAGTTACAACTAGTCATTAACTTAAATAACAACATTAACAATCTTAAGGTAGAAATCTATCATTATAACACTTATGAATAATTAAATCTCAGCATGTAGTCTAGTTATATTGATCGAACTAACAATACTAGCTGTCTAATAATATTAAAAGGAAACTACTAACTATTAACAGGGCTGGAGCAATTTAGCGAGGAAATTAACATAGCGGCTACTTAACAATTAATATAGAAATAACATGGCATTTAAGGTGTTAGTTATCATTTAACTCGCTGTGGCATTTAATCCAAAGAATGAATCTGCTGGCCATTTACATTATTGTAGCAATTGTTCTGGTAATTGATATGACCATTACTTAACAATGAATCTAGCAATAACAAGGCATTTAACTAACTATTATCCATTTTATTTGCTGGAAAAAATTAAGGCAATTAATGTGACCATTATATAGCAATGAATATAGCAATAGTAAGGCATTTAACTAACTTTTATCCATTTAATTTGTTGTGGAAAAATTAGCAAAAACGCAGTGCCCACAAGGTGGTCAATTGTGCTCAGTCGACAACAACGCAACAATTAAAGGCAAACGAATCCAATCAACATCAACGCAGTCCATCACTCAAGGGAAAACACATTCATAGTTTGAAGGCGAAATCATGGTCATTACTGCAAGTCAGTTATGAATTGAATAGCAAAAAAAAGGGTGGGTGAATTCAACATGCACACAATCAATTTTTATTTACCAAAACCATGGTCATTCCAGCAAGTGAATTTATGATTTAAAAGGCTAATTTCATGGGTGAATTCAACATGCACATAGTCAATTTTTATTTACCAAAACCGTGGTCATTCTGGCAAGTAAATTTATGATTTAAATGGCTAAATTCATGGGTGAATTCAACAACAACACAGTCAACATTTTCAAGAAAAAATCGCGGGCGTTAACATCCACTCAACAAACGGTTGGGAGCAACAAATCATGGGCGTTAAGTATGGTGAAAACCTGTGTAATTAAAAATCCGTTACAGTCAAATAGTGGGAATAAAGAGTCTGAGTATTAAATTCGTGGTGATGAACCGTGGAAATAGTAGGGACCCAGAGTTATAATTCAAACAAAAATGCAGAACGTAAGGAATTATAATCATGGTAACATCAAGGAGTTATAAAATCATTTTCATTCGCCTGGTATACCAATACAAAATGAAGACATGAATCAATTTGTTTTTCCATTGCCCGAATACCCATACAAAATGTAGACATTAATCAATTTGTTTTTCCATTGCCAGAATGCCAATACAAAATACATACATGAATCAATCCGTGTTTCCATTACCAGAATACCAATACAAAATACAGACATGAATCAATCCATGTTTCCATTGCCAGAATACAAATACAAAATGCAGACATGAATCAATTCGCCTTTCCATTTCCAGAATACCAATACAAAATGCATACATGAATCAATCTGTGTTTCCATTGCCAGAATACCAATACAAAATGTAGACATGAATCAATGTGTTTTTCCATTGCCAGAATACCAATACAAAATAAAGACATGTTTCCATTGCCAGAATACCAATACAAAATACAGACATGAATCAATTCATTTTTCCATTGCCAGAATACCAATACAAAATGCAGACAACAGTAAGAGAACTGAAAGGATCCAATCATCCAAGGACAACAACGGAGGTAGACGGTTGATAGGTTCTTCCTTCGCTCATCATCCTTGCACAGAAAAGTAGGGCATTGAGATCCATAGGTCTATGAACGCCAAAGAGATGACCGTAGATCAGGCTCTTGGCCGACTGCCCAGGTGAGGACTGATGAGCTAGGGATGATAAGCAAAACCACCACAATGGTCACAACCAAACACCACAAGGAGGTCAAGACATGCAGGGAAATGGAGGCCATGGGTGTCAATCAATCATTGATCTAGGCTATGAAAGAAATTCAGTCATCAATCTAGACAATCAGTTTAATTACTCCATTAAACATGCAGATCCAAGCATAAATCCTACAACAATCTACCATTAAAAAATGAAGAGAGCATACCGTTGCCTGATCACCCGCTTTGAGGGACGTTTTGCATGCTCCATGCAATTCTCGCTTGCTGACCAATGAGACTTCACTGGTACCTCCTAGCCAATGCTAGGGGTACTCTTCTTCCCCCTTAGCCCCCCGAGCAACAAAGGGGCCACACACACTATCCAGAGATTCAGCTAGCTCCAAGCTCGTCTCACAAGGCTAAGCTACCACTCCTCACCAAGTTGAGTATCCCAACTCCCACAAGATAAGTAGATATTTATGTAGTGTAACATTACAAAAATAGAAGAGATACTTCATCCTTCTCCTCCCTCCATTATATAGAGTTTCCAAGTCCTTTACCTTCCCAAAATCCCATTTAATTTAATGTTTAATAAATTAAATCCTAAAAATCCTCCCCATACAAGTGTCACCCATCCCCTCCATTCC
>JASDQU010241341.1:98360-113009 GCA_032191745.1 Picea mariana
GTGCCACTCACCTCTTTCCATTTTTCTTGCGCAACATTCCCTTCAAGATGCACCATGTGCTTCAAGGGTGCCACTCGCCTCTTGACTGACTTGGTAGACATAAAAAAACCCTACAGTCAATACTCCACCAGGTGAACTTTTGGAAGACTAAGGGACTATAAGGAATAAGGCACTCTCCTTATTGCACGCCCCTTAGAATAATCATGAGTGACTGTCGCAGTCTTCCCTCACGACATCCTGGGTCCTGTCTAACTAGGTAATCGTTAACCTACAGTTCGAGCCATGACGAGAGTGCTAGTAGGTTGTGGCCGGGCTACTGTCCACACCTCTCCCTCAACCTCTCTGGTGGTCATGCGTGACCCCTCTACTCCACATGTGAGTCTGGTTGAAAATCTATCGTCAACCTGCATCATCAACGCATCATGTTAGAAATATATCCATAATCATATTATCTTATCAAATGCACTAATATCACAATAAAACAATCAATCCCCAATGGTACACTCCCTGACTCGATCCAGAGTACAAGGGGTTCCATCGATGCCTTTGCATCCTCGAGGTCTAAAATCTTGCACACTCAGTAAAACCAAGTCAATAGCACTCATCTATGTCAATGAAGTAAAACAACATGTCACCAACCCTTAATGACTCATAATCAAAATCAATGTTTTAATAACATAAACTTCGGATCACTTGTGAGCAAGTGTCCTCAAATAATAAGTTTGCTCAGTGCATAAGAGCAGGATGTTACAACTATTTATGTCCAAACTCATATCTTTCTTGTCTAAATTTTCTACATTATTTCGTAAATCTTCCATTGCTTTAATGTTCTTTTCATCATTATTGCTTGCAGCCTTTATCCTTTGCTCAATGTTGCTTTCTTCCTTGCTAATGTTTATCTCAAACAACTCGTGAATTCTTCTACTTAAGGCATCTTCCACTTTGTTTTCCTTACCCTTGATATGTATTACTTCAAAATCAAATTCTCTCAAGAAGGCCAACCATCTTGCTTGCCTTGCGTTAAGGTTTGGTTGACTAAACAAGAATTTCACACCACTATTGTCAATTAGCAACATAGATTTTCTGCCCATTATACAATGTCGCCACATTTTTAATGCATGGATGAGAACTACTAATTCCAAGTCGTGAGTGACGTAGTTTTCCTCGTGGTCTTTTAGTTGTCGGGACTCGTAAAAAATAACATTTCCTTCTTTAGGAAACCTCCCAAACGTTCTTTGCTCGCATCCATGCAGACTGTGAAGTCTTTATCCGAGTCTGCTGCCCTTAAAATTGGTGCGTTTGTTAACAAGTCTTTTAACTTATTAAAACTATCTTGACATTTATGTGACCGATCAAACTTGGTTCCCTTCTTCTATAGGAATGTGATAGGGTATGCAATCTTGGAGAATCCTTCTATAAATCTGCAGTAGTACCCAGTGATTCCCATGAATGACTAGATGTTCGCTACGTCGTTAGGGATAAGCCATTCCATGATGGATCTTATATTCTCTGGGTCAACTACAATAACCTCTTAAGATATTACATGTCCCAGGTACTATATTTTCTTTTGATAAAAGTCATATTTGTCGAATTTAGCATACAGTTTGTTTTTTCTTAAAGTTTGCAATACTATCCTTAGGTGTTCTTCGTTTTCTTCTTTTGTTTTTGAATACACTAGGATATTGTCAATAAATATCAAAACAAACTTATTCAAGTACTGATTGAAAATGTTGTTCATTAAGTAGATAAATGGTGTTGGTGCGTTAGAGAGACCAAATGGTATAACAACAAATTCATAATGTCCATATCTCATTCTGACTGGTGTTTTACTTATGTCTTCGTCCTTTATTCTAACCTGGTGATAACCAGATCCTAAATAAAACTTAAAAAAAATATTTTCCCCACCCACTTGATCAAGAAGATCATTGATTCTAGGTAGGGGGTATTTGTTATTGACATTCATTCTGTTTAACTGTCTATAATCAATGCATAATCTTAGAGTTTCATCTCTCTTTTTAACAAAAAGGACTGGTGGTCCTCATGGCAAGACACTTGGCTTGATGTATTCCTTGTCCAACAGTTCTTGTAGATGAATATTTAATTCTGTTAACTCGGGTAAACTCATCCTGTAGGGTGCCTTAGATATAGGGGCTGGACCAGGCAACAGATTGATAAAGAATTATATCTCTCTTCTTGGGGTTCGTTCAGGTATTTCGTCAACAAACACATCTCGAAAATCATGTAAGATGAAAAAATATTCTAGGCTAGGTTTAATTTATTTTTCCAACAGATTTGTCATTTGGATAACATAAATCTGACAACCTTTTCTCATACACTTCTTAAATTGCATTGTTGAAATATGCCTAACTGAGACTGGTTTTCGTATGCCTTGTATTGTCCTAATAGTGTTGTTTTCGTCTTTGTAGGTGAGTGATTTTTTATAAAAATCCAAAAATTATTTATGCCTATCTAACCAGTACATCCAAATAATAATATCGTAAGACCCTAATAGTAGAATATTCAGATTTATCTTTCTATCTTGATCACCTAAACTAAACTCACAGTTAGAAATGAAATCAGTTACTTTTCTTTTTGTTCCTATTGCTAATTGTACTAGCCAAGATTTTTCATGTCTTACTTTCTTAAGTTTATTTGAATCCACTACACCAGGAGCAACATAACTGAAAGTAGCCCCTAGATCAATTAAAACATAAACACAAATCTTGTTAACTTTACCTTCAACGTCCACTATAGTGGATTGGTGATCAGCTTGTCGTCCATCCACGATTGCATTGATCCTATGTAAGATTCTTCCCAACATTTTAACGATTCTCTGGGGATGTCCCCAAACTTCTTTATTCCAAGATTAACTGTTTTACCTCCCCCTTGGTTGTTCTGGTTATTGGAGCGAAACTCTTTCCTTGGAAAACTCTTTGTTGCACTTAGAAAAGGGGTTGGTTGATAGCCCTTATTCTGCTGGTTCATTCTATCATGTTTCTTGTCTTTCCAAGCCATGGGAAATTCAGACTAATGTTTGTATTGGTCGTAACACATTTGAGCCTTCCTGAAAACTTTAATTAAGGACTTGGGGTTTTCAAATTCGATTATGTCCTTATAGGACTGTGGTAAAAAACTTAGGAACTGATGGATTTTTACTTTGTCTTCCTGGATATAAGGTACAAACCATAATAGTTATAGAAATTTGTTTATCACGTCATCCATAGTCATTTGATTGAGCCGTAGATCATAAAACTCTTTGGTTTTTCTTTCATAGTAACTTTCAGATAAATTTTGTTTCTTAAAGTATTTCTTGAAATCCAACCACTTAATTTGTTTTTCCTTTAGGCCCTTGTCCAACTTCAGGTCCTACCACCATATACGTATTTTTCCTTTTAGGATATAAATGGCCATTCTAACCTTCATGTTGTTGGAATAATTGTAGATATGGAAATACTTTTTAATGTCTAGTAACTATGCTTCAGCCTCCTCCCCTGTTCTGAATTCCCCATCAAAGGTGGATGATTTTATTTTCTTAAACTCTCCCTCCAGGTGGTCCACCTGTTTCCTCTTTTTCCTGTGGTTGTTTTATCTTCTGTTGATGATGTGCCTTTAGAAGAGCTGTCCCCTTTTAATACTTCAGGGCCAGAATTTTTGGAGGCTCTCTTGCTAACCTATTCTTTCTCGTTGTTATATTTTAGGGTCTTCCTCGTACTTCATTTATTTCTTGTTGTTCTTGTTGTGCCCTTTTTAGTTTATCAATGTCTGCCTTGAAAATATGCAATCCCACAATAAGGTTTCTCATAGTTTCCAGAACTTGGGTGGAAGAACTTCCTTCAGTGTTCAGTCCAGGTTCTCTAGTAGGTCCTTTCTCGGGATTCTCTTCAAGTATGATCTCCTCTTCATTATGTGTTGCCATGATCACAATAAAAATAAAGTTTTTCTATTTGTAATAGTAAATTTTTTGTTAGTTTTTCATTAAACAAAAGTCATGTGCTAAGAAAATATTTTTGGCCTTGTTTGGTCCAAGAGTTGTAACCTTGGCTCTGATACAATATGTAATGTTCCCCAAATTTACCAAATATATTTTTTTTCTTCGGGACATTAAATCTCCTTTTTCTTGAACAACTTGTTTTGAAAGACTTACAATTATTATAAGTAGGTAGTTGTCGTCACTACTAACTTCCACAAGCTTTATGTTATTCAGTTATCAACGCAACTAACTGTCATTATAACAAATTCTATCTCTGAGTTATTCCATACTACTCAGTAACCCTATACATAAAGGTCAAGGGTAACTTCGCTATACTCTATCCTCTCGGATTACTAACACATCTAAAAAGAGTATAAAGGTTAGTAAGAACCCCACTAGTATTATAACCTCTCCACACTCTAAACGTTGAAATTTATATACACTAAAGTGTGCTAGGATTATAATCTTTTCCATATATGTTTTTATATTATATATAGGACCCTTAGTATTTTACCCATTCTAGGCATAAACATCCATGTTAGAGTACAAAAGAAAAATCCCACTCGAATTACAAAATCCATACGCATAGACATTGTTCATATCAAAAAGGGTCTATACGAATTTAAGTTTTAAAGCATGTATCTTTAACAACAATGTTAGAAGCCTTAACATAATGGTGATTTTATGTTATTTTTAACTGGTTGAACAATAGGCCTTATGGACACTGGTCATGATTAAACTCTCAATCCTTATTAATATAGTTTGCCTTCTGAAATTGTTTAATGATAATGAACTGCTAGTCATATCATTACCAGTTGGCATCATTACGAATTCCCCAACGAAACCATTACCCATCCGAATTGATAACACGATAGAACCGGAAGGTAAAACCTTCAACTGAATGAGAGATGGTGCGATTAGATGGTATGGTTGTAACCCTACTTAACTACCCTCATACTCTGTAATAAATTAGTATGAAGTCGAATCAGGGATGTCATATGCAGATTTAAATTTTTTGTCTAACCCATTAATGGTTTCCTACAATAGTACCTCCTAGGAGCTATCTATAGACCACAGTGTCCAATACAGGCCATCCACCTCCATCGTGTCACATGACATGGTACTATTTTGTATCCCTCACTAAAACTACTCTGGAGATACTAAGGTAGGTCATTGTAACATTTCCCTCCAGATATGTCAGGTATTTTTCTCTGTGCGATGTGCATTCCTTCATTATTGGTTAACACAGTGGTCGTCCCATCCTGAATATCGGTGGGAGAGGCTCCATGCATCCGATGTTGCTAGTGCACTTGAAAAGGTAAAATGGTGCACCCATACATCACATTAGTACTATAAATGGTTGTTGTTTTCCTACGTATCTTATCATATTGGTCCATCCCTCTGCTTTCAGTTCTTGAACTAGGTTTTTATAGGGTTTGTTTAAGGGTTCACAATTCCCTGGTTATCTCAGTGTACTAAATCCCTTCTCCTATAATAAAATGTGCTATTAAGTTATCCTCTGTCTTCAATGGTTTCTGTTTTATCCTTTATGGAAAAAATCTTAGACCTTCGGTCTCGTTCTATGATACCCTTGTATTAAAGCACAAAGTTTACTGAGTTGAAAGCATGTGCTAGAAAAGGTATTAGGGTTTTGTCAGCCAATTTGTGACCTCGAGCTTCTTCTCTCTGGTTACATTTGCATTTTGTTTTAAAGTGTTCTTGGCATACCTCTCGCCCAAGAATCCTTTGGTTAAAATATTTCTTTGGTTCCTACAGTCACTCTTAAGTCTTCTTATGGTAGTTACTGAAGGCATAAGTCTATATTTAAATCCCTTACTTACTATGTCATGAGTCTCCTGGATTTCGTAAGAGACAACTGGAATGAGTCCCTAGACAGTCGTCTTTTTAATAAAGTTATGAATCCAAGGCTTATGTGTTATATTTCGCCCTTGAATTTAAACAATGTAACCCATTTCTTATGAATGCGGTAAAGTTTTCTTGTTACTGTGCAGATTTTAATAATGGATCCATTACTCTAAACCTATACATATTACTCGTACTTGTAAATTAATTGTTATAGTCAAAGGGCTCCAATTGTGTATAAAAGTTGCAACATTGAAATTTATTTAAATATTTTACTCCAAGCACTCTGTTCTAGAAGTTTGTGTTTGAATCTGTCTATTTTCATTTCTTCAGCGTAAAGGGGAAAATAGAATTGAATTATCCAATTGGGCGGTAGTCACCTCTATGGGTCATGTACCACACTGTATGAAATTTATCACTTTGATTAGTAAATGTTTAGCACTATTCTATTTTCTTATTTACCTTCTAGAGCATTTTTTAAAAATTTCTCAGTTACAAAACTAATGATGGGGCCCCTGTTTCCTTGCGAGGGTACCCATTAGCCTTCTCCAGATCCACTCCTCCCCTTCGAGATGTGGATATATTCTCTCAACGACACTGATGGGAAATTCCGCCATGCCAACCTCAAGCTAAGTATTAAACCTGTGTTGATTCTTCAGTATTTAATTTCGTTGATTCTTCTTGTATATGACTTACTCTTTCATATTTAAATTTTATTGTTTTCTAGCTCTTGGAAATGATTTTCATTTCTACTAATCCTTTTATTCCTCATAATCCTATTTACTAATTTCTGCAATCCATTGCAGGATTCAGATCTTTCGTGGTCAATAGATCTATCTATCGCCAGACTCGAAAATGGTATTCGAGTTTCGATTTCCAAAGTTTAAATCTTAGTTTCTAGGTTCTGTTCACTACGGTACAGAGTTCCACAGTAAGGTTCTATTGTTATGATAATTTTATAACAGGCTTCCAAGGATAGCTAGTTTACTTGAAAATTCAATTCTTAATAGAAAGAACCTAAGGGAAAAAGCCCGTAGTTAATATGACTTTCACTATTTAATAGTTACAGTCGCATAAACTATATAGAGTTTAAAGACTCGTTTAAGCATTATGCCAACTCTGTAATAGGTAGCATGTTGTTTATGTATTTATGTTGCTTGTACATTTTCTTCTGAGATTATTGAAAGGATAAGTACCGTAATATTCTTCTATATTTAATATAGTCGGATTTCATGGAAGCATATCTGTAATAGTCAATAATTATTTTCTGTTATATTAGATATTCATATAGAACGGAAAATCAGTATGGTAGCAACATATATACATTTACGTATTTCAATTTTGATATTTACTCAAAGTTTCGTTTGGTAAATGTACAATTTAAATATTCTTCAAGCGAATATATATACATGCAAATATAATTACAGATATGGTATAGATTCTACTTTAACGATAATACTTTTCAGAAATATATAGATGCATACACCGGTATTTCCTGCAGAATCATTACTTAAGAATAGTCAACCTGTAGCAAATCTAAAATAATTTTAAGCATGTTTATACTTAAATCTATATTCATACTCATGCCAAATCTTCCTACTATCAACAATAAAATCGAACTGATATGTGTTCCCTATTACAGAGTTCATAGGATATGTCATTTGAATAGTAATTTCTATAAATTCACCAACAACTATCACACACAATAGTTTCTTAGTTCAACTCAATGATAAATTCAAATTGTAATGAAACTTATTATACAATTCATTTCATTCTACCAACCATTATCCAATAAAAACAATTCAACAAAAACAAAATATAGGAGTACATATATAAACGAAGTGTTGGGACAACAAATGGAACAACCAAGTTCCACCCAACAATAGAATGGAACAACCAATCTACTTGCTCTGTTCACCGCCTAGCCTAACCATGAATACCTAAGGGTGAACTCCAAAATCTTTCTTCGCTATCGTTCTCTTTCAGAATCATAAACAAATTCTCCTTGCATCACACTTCAAAAACCAGTGCTCATAAAAACAATTGATAATTGTTTCCTTAGCATACTAGGCAACGTCCTACCTCCTCCCATATGCTATATATGAAAAAGCATCTTGTGCCTAGGTCTTTTCCCCTTGGGAATTTTTGCATCTTTACAAATCCCTGATTTTTAGGGGCTGCCAATGGCGAAATTCCTGATTGCCACCTGTAAAATCTAGCCCTAGGGTAGTTCAAACATGTTCCCCACTCATGGAGTCATGGTCAACTGATTTCAACCTGGTTGTTCCATTTGTCTCTAAGTAATAAATATCAAAAATATTTGTTTCTTACAAGTGTCATAGTCAAAGAGTTGGTTTGGAAAATCAAATATTTTCTCGGCAATCATAATAATAAATTACAATTAACTAAATTCCAAATTTGAAATTGCCATAAATGGAAATAATTTTCCAAATTCCAATTTACCAAAAAAGGAAATAAATTCCTAAGTTTTATTCAGACTTCAATAATAATTTATTTTTGGGGATATTATAGACAAAGCCCTATGTTATTTGTAAAACCCCTTTTTAAGCCCTATATATTAAATTATTACATTTCTGGTGTTATATTTCTATGTAGTTTAGAACCCTTGATCCTACCCTTCCATTATAACTGTATCCCTTGTCTCATATATATATACCAAGGAGAAATAGTATTAGGATAATCTCATCTCATCTTGTACATTGAATATATACTCAACGGAGGTTTTCGGCTCGAAGTGGACTATTATACATTGATTTTTTATAATTCTCAAGGCATTAGTTAATAAAATTTGGTATTAGTGCATCAATCCTATATTTTTTTTGCTTCAAGTGAGTCGTATTAGAATTTTCGATATAAGTTTTTTTATTAAAAACTTTAGAAAAAAAAAATTGTAGTTTACTAAGGTGACATAGCATAACACAACTAGTAAAAATTTCAAGTTCCAGTACATTATACTTTAAGAGATACGTCCTATCGGATATAGTGTTTTTGATTCATTAAGAAATCAATTTTAAACAAGTCACATTGGAAGTTTCTCTATAATATTCTTTCTCAAAAGTTCTAGAGAGTGAAGTTTTGTGGATACTGAGGCGACATAGTATGGTTCTGTGACATTATTTTCAGAGATATACTGTTTGGAAGTTAGAGTTCATAACTAGTCCTTAAATTAGTCTCAAAAGGGTCATCTTTTTATTTTCACTATCAAAACATTTGGTTCTCATGGAATTTGGGGTTGTTTACTAATCCTGAAATTAGTCTTAAAAAGGACATTTTGACATTTTTTCTATAACGTTTAAGAATTGAAGATTCAAACTGTGAAATTTTTAATAGTTTAATAAAACAGATCAGAGTACTACAAGCCGGTATTTAATACTCATAAGGGTTCAAAATGTAGATATATATCAGGACAAAGGTCAACCCTCCAAGCATACTACAAAGTTGTGGTTTGAAAGGTATGTAACATAGAATTGGCATTTTAATTTTCATTGGAAGATCTAGTTTTAGTGATTTAAAATTTGTTATAAAGATAAAATAAAGGAGAATTATAATTGTTATCCTACATGGATTCAAAAAATATTTCAATACCAATCAAAACTCCATAAATCTCATCTATAACTAATGAATGAAAAGAGAAAATACATAACAATCTACCCAAATTGGAAGACCAACTTAATGATTTGAGTGTTAGGTCAATAACAAGTGACCAGTTTGAAAAAACACAAAGAAATATTCAAGAGATGGAAAACAAGATCGATCAAATGGAAAATAATAAGGATATGAAAAAGAAGATGCATGAAAATAATGAAGAAATACAAAAATATATGAATGAAATGAAAAAATCCATAGAAACCATTCTCTGAAAAAAGATGTATAGTAAGGATATGGAGATCGAAGGATGTATGAAACTAATGAGAAAAAGGTTGTTGATATTTAATTACATATGGGGAGTATTTTGTCAGATTCAGAGAGCACAAATATTGAATCTCATAATTATGATCATTCATTACTCCAAGTTCCACTTCATTAGGTTATCAAGTCATATCAGGAAGTTTTATTGTAAAGGTCCTATAATATGGATATTCCATCTGGATCAATACTTTGATATATACCAAGATCCAAGGTTACAAAATGCACCCATTAGATTATTGTATTTATAAAACGACCAATTTGTTTGGTATCAATGGATTTGTGAAAGAAAAAATAATTCTATTGTCTCTTGGTCCATTTTTACAAATGAGTTGATATCAAATTATGGGTATACTAATAGAAATACATTCTATAGCCAATTAATAAATATTTGGAAAAAAGGTCAAATTACACATCACATTCAACAATTCCTAAAGCTCAGTCTCATGTTAAAGAACATACATGAGGATAATTTTTTAGATCTCTTTATTGGAACTTTAAATATGAACATTCAACAAGAGGTGCATCTGTTCAAAAATAAATTCCTAGAGAAAGATTTCAATGTGGAAAGGAAAGTGGAAAATAAAAATATGGCTACTAGAAGGGTGGCCACTAATAGTGAATAGAGAGCACCATCTTCCCTCTCCAAACCTCACTCAACTGACAAGGTTGACACCTTAGCAAATAGATGAAAGAAGAGGAAATGGATTTTGTTTCAATTGTGACAACAAGTACAATAAGGGACATAAATGGGTGATAATAAATTATTCTACATAGACTATGAAGAGGAACAATATCAAGAATTTGAGCCATCCCAAGATACATATCTACATGAGACTACTCCAATGCTATCTTTTCATCCATTGTCTAGCATCAATACTCCACAAACCATCAATATACAAGGATAAATAAAAAAGAAAATTGTAACCATGTTGATTGATTATGGTAGTACCCATAACTTCATCAATTACAAATTAACAAAAGATCTTCATTTCTTTGTATTTCTAACACCAACATTTCATGTAATGGTTGCAAATGAAAGTAAAATAAATTGTTCTGGGAAGTGACATAGTATTAATCTCAATATTGGGGAGTATTTATTGGATACTCCTTTCATTTATATCCAAATGGGTGGTGTTGATGTCGTATTAGGGGTCCAATGGTTACAATCATTGGGAACAATGGCCCTTAAATTTCAAAATACTATCATGAGGTTTTTATAAGAAGGAAAGGAAATTTATCTTAGAGGTGTCCAAGGCAAACCCTCTAATTTCATCATCTCTATTATCATTCGGACATCCCCAAAAATAAAGTATTTTTGAAATTCAAAAAATTGTTAGAGAATTATTTCCATTTTTGGTAAATTCGAATTTGGATTTTTTTTGCCATTTATGGCAATTTTGAATTTTGAATTTGATAAATTGTAATTAATTATTATGATTGTTGGGAAGAGACATGATTTGACCCAACTAACTATTTGACTATGACACTTGTATAAAAACATAATATTGTTTTATTTATTGTAGGAGGAAAAATGGAACGACCATGTTAAATTCAATTGACCATGACTCCATGAGGGGGGAACATGTTGGAACTACCTCTGGGTTGATTGTTACAAGTGGAAAATCAGGGATTTGGCCATTAGCAGCCCCTGAAAATCAAGGATTTAGAACACTGCAAAAATTCCCAAGGGAGGGAAAAAAACCTAGGAAAAAGGGATTTGTTTTTGATATATAGCATATGTGAGGAGGCGGGACGTTGGCTAGTATGATGGGGAAAAGAGACTACTTGTTTTCTTGCTATTATGAACACTATTGATTGAGTGTGAGGCAAGAGGGGTCTACTGAAACTGAAAGACATTATTGAGGAGGAGTTTCTGAGTTAGCCCTCATGGACTCATGTTCAGGCTAGGGGGTGAACTGGGCAAGTGATTTGGCTGCCCTGTTCTATGGTTGGGAGGAACGTGGTTGTTACCTTTGTCTTCCCGTGAATTGGTTCAAATATGTTAAATCTTCTCCTTCTTTGTTTGAATGATTTTGTGTATCTGATATAATGCATCTATTTGTGCTAAGTTGAAATAATTTCCATGGATAACATCTGTTCATTTGTATGGAGTTCATAATCAAAGACTAAATTCTGGGAATGGTCCCTCCTAAAACAAAATTTCTAAGTAGAACTATCTATGTGAAAATGAATTTGAAAGAACGCATCTATCTATAGGTGTATGTTTACTCTGTAATCGAAGTCTAAACAGAATTATTTATGAAAAAATAAACGTAAAATTAATAGATCTATCTATAGGTGTATGTTTAATTCTGTAATCAAAATTGTAGGCAACATTATCTATGTATAAATAAGCTTGAAATGAATAGATCTATCTACAGGCATATCTTTATTCCTGTAATTGAAATATTAGGCAGATCTATCTATGAACGATTGGAGTTGAGCAAGTCTGTACACATATTACATATAGACTTATATATATACAATGTATATAGATACAGTTGTAGTTAGTACCCTGTATAGGTTTTATTAAATGAATATTTAATGACTGCAATAGAAACCCTACTTATACAGAGATGGTTGTCATAGTATCTAAACAAACAAATTTTTCCAACGGGAAAACAACTACCTCTCGTATAAAGAAATTACTAAATCGAAGAGTCTGAAAACTCCTTAAATATTGTTATAGTACCAAATGAAGTTGAATCACTTCGTGTCCTATTATAAGATGATATAAAATTAGAATACTCCATAAGAATGGGAATTCGAAGATGATTATAAATAACATAAATCACAGGCTGATAGAACTTTTAATCATTGTGTTTTCCTTTCGCACAAAGTAAAAGGACCCAACTGAAGGAATACACATGGTATGAAGTAAATTTACAAATTATTAACTATGAGTTTACATGCAAGACTTTCCACTCAGTGTTCGTGGCAGTGGACATTATAGAATTTGGCAAATACAACCATACCATTATGTACACACAATATGAAATTATAAAACTACTACTAACCTTTTAGAAAATCCCCTTATATAGCCTAAACAATGAATGTTGTACATGTACGTATATATATAGTGTTTTGGGAATGAAAAACAAAATCGTAACTTTATTCAGACCATCATATCTACTCATGTTGGATCCAATCTAATATTTCAATTTTAGAATAGAACAGATTGGAAATAAACATAAGAAATGTCGAAACTAAATAAAATGATATGGTATAATAGATCTAATATAATTCGATCAAACATTCAGAGTTTGAAACAGGGCCTTTAATCGAAAATGATAAACTTGGTAGTTAAATTACAGAGTAGGGTGAGACCCAAACGGTGACCGATTAAAAATTCATTTCATTAATAAAAAAAGACAGAGTAATCCTGTACATAAAATGTTGTACTATAATAACTGGACCCAAACAAAGTTGCATTTGGAATTTTTTTCCCCTTTCCAAGATGATAGGAAGATTGAGGAAAGCGATATTGTTTGACTACATTTTAGTTGCAACATTGACGGTTCAAACTCCGTAATGGTTACAGAAGGGAACTCAAATACCTTTTGCGTCGAGAATCCGTATAAACAGTTGGAACCTTTGCGCAGACGAGAACCTGGAGGAATCACCATATACGAATATAAGAAACTCTTATATGAAGACAATTTAAGAAGAACACGATAGAGTGCTAATGTTTATAAATGCATCATACTGATACATTACTTAACTTCTCTTTCATGGTACATGACCTTTTCCTTGTTGCTTTCCATCTGGATAGATTCCCAGGGCCGAGGGCGGATGGTCCAATACTCACCGATGGGTACCCTCACATCAAACAGGGCCCATCATTAATGATACATTCAACTCTTAAAATGATTTATACAAGTGTAACATCCCGCTCTCGTGCACTGAGCGAACTTATTCTTTGAGGAAACTTGCTCGCAAGTGATCCGGATTATTATGCTATTAAAACTTTTTACTTTGATTATGATGCATTATGGGTAGATGACATGTTGTTTTACTACATTGACATAGACATGTGCTATTGACTCAGTTTTACTGAGTGTGTAGGGTTTTGGACCTTGAGGATGCAGAGCCATCGATGGAACCCCTTGGACTGCGGATCGAGTCAGGGAGTGTGCCATTGGGGTTCGATTGTTTTACTGTTATAGTAGTGCATCTGACTAGATGATATGATATGGATATGTTCTGACATGATTTTTTGATGATGTAGGCTGACGATAGCTTGCCAACAAGACTCACATATGGATTAAAGGGGTAGCACACGACTACCAGAGATGTTGACGGAGAGGTGTGGAAAGTAGCCTTTCCACAGCCTATTATCACTCTCATCGTGGCTTGAACTATAGGTTAACGATTACTTAGTTCGAGAGGACACACGATTTCGTGAGGGCAGACTGTGACAGTCGCTCATGATGACTCTAAGGGACATGCAATAAAGCAGGGGCCTTATTCCTTAGAATCCCTTAGTCTCCCACAAGTTCACCTAGCGGAGTGTTGACTCCAAGGGTTATTGATGTCTACTAAATCAGTCAAGAGGCGAGTGGCACCCTTGGAGCACGTAGTGCGTCTTGAAGGGCACGTCGCACAAGGGAATAGATGAGGCGAGTGGAACCCTTGGAGCACCTAGTGCATCCTGAAGGGCACATCGCATTGTTGATGATAGAGGGATGAACCTAGATGTCCCTAAGACAAATAACATGTTTAGTAATTTAAAAAAAAAAAAAAAACAATTTCCCTAATTAATGTCACCAGAACGAAATTTAAGGCCTAAGTCTAAATTATGCTACTGGTAAAATTTTGTATTATAAAAAAAAAAATAGTAATAAAAATAATAAAAATAAAAACAACTTAAATAATAATAATTATAA
>JASDQU010241342.1:10741-23370 GCA_032191745.1 Picea mariana
ACATTCTTCTCGATATGCATTTTATCAAACAAATGAACTATTTTTATCTCCTCATAGTAGGGAAGCCTCATGAATTGATCGGGATAATATTTCATTCCTCGTGGAAGCCCATTATTAATACCTTCAAGCCCATTATTAATACCTTCATGATGATTGTGGCCTTCATGAAGCATAAAAGAAATCACGAAAATAATTATCAAATACAGTAAAATAAATTCAATGATTAAAATAAACATTCAAAACATTACATGATCTATGATACATTATGAAATTGAGTACCTTGACGATTTTTATTATATTCCAACCTCCATAGGTGAGGTGTCATTCTTCATGGTTTTAAACCAGCTCTTCTTTCCCATTGAAAATATGTTTTTCAGTAGTATGATACCTATGGTTCTTAGGAATAAGGTACCTATACTCATCAAACACCATCTTTCCTAAAAAATTTGAATGACGATAGTTCATCTTAGGGCCACAAACTAGACATGAAAATTTACCCTTTGTTTGAAGACCTGCAACAAATGGATTAATGTCAATTATACGATGAGATTATCTAAAAATTGAGTATGCACCATGATAACATTAAAATATTATATAGTATTAAAAGGAAATATTAGAATGCTACATACCAAAAAAATGTGTTAGTCCAGGGGCATCATGAATTGTCCACAAAAATATTCCATGGAATTTAAATTTCTTCTCCCTGATTGGTTTACATATGTCATACATTGTGATGGCAACCCATAAATTTAGTAGCTCGTCGATAAGAGGCTCGATATATACATTCATATATTTAACCTGGTACTTACCTAATTGTTTGAAATTACACATAATTACTATAGGAATGATATCATGTAATATATATATAATTAAATAAATAAACAAAAGATATTATGCAAAAATTGAAACAAATGAAAATGTTAAATTCAAAAAATTAATGTAAACAAATATTTGGAGCAATCATTGTAAACATTATTGGCTCCCTCTTTATTGACATCCAAGGAGGAATGTTATTGTTGATAACAAAAATAGGCCACACTGAGTAAATAGACCTAATCTCTGCGAATGGATTAACACTGTCAGCTGCCAATGAAAGTCTAACATTACGAGGCTCATCTTTGAAATCTGCCCATTTTCCCTCAATTTCCCTAAATGCAAAACCATCGGCAGGCATTCAAAGAACACCATCTCCACTTCTATTACGTGCATGGTAATCCATAAATTGTGCTATGCTTTTACACCTGAACAATCGCTGCAAACGTGGAATTATGGGAATATGACGAAGAACCTTTCAAGGAACCCTTTTTGTTACTTGATCGGTTCGATATCTACTAATAAGACATTGCGGACATTCAGTTTTCAAAGCATGTTGTCCATAATATATAATATGGTAATTAGGACATGCATCTATAGTTTGATAATCCATTCCAATTTCTTTCATAATGGCATGCAAACCTCGATATGTGCGAGGTAAAATATTTGATGATGGTAACACAAATTCTCCTAATAATCTACAACATAGAAAATAACTAGTTAATGTTATTAATCGTAAAAGTTGCATTCTTATTTTACACATTAAATAACACTAAAAACAAAAAAAAAAATATCAACATTTATGTATAATATGAGATGAAACATATTACATACCTTAGTATATGTGTCATACAAGTGTTCGACAAATTATTCATAACCTTTAAGTTCACCAACAACAATGTAGCGGTGAGAAGGTTTGCTCTTGATCCTTCATAAAGTCGTTTATTTGCCTTTTCTAATAGAGGTTCATCATAAATACCAACATTTTCCCCATCCTTATCTGGCTGCGAAAAAAAAGCTTGGATCATTTGATTTGTCCCGTCATCTTCTTCCATGTTATCACTAACTTGATTTGTCCCATCATAATATTCCATGAGATCCTTATTTGCTTGGTCATGATGATCATGTACCTTAGCTTGTACAACATCATTTCTACTAATACTTGGTGCAATATTCTGTGGAAAGTTAGAGGGAAACTGTAACTTTATAATTACAAACAATCATGCAAAATTAGTGTATACTATAACAAACATTCAAACAATATATATACAATTTTATATAAAATTGACAAAATTAAAAAAGATAATGAATATATAGCTAATTACCATGGGACAATATTCATTCGATCCGCCATCAATGTGCCCATATTTCCTACAATGTTTTGTAGCTGTTGCTACTAAAATTCTTACGGGACGTACGAAGAAACATTTTTTACAAGGGCAATAACATCTACCATCACCCTTTTCACCCGCTTTACTTTTTTCCCCACATCTAACAACATTTTGCGAAATTCTTCCGCACAAAAATCCCCTTTCAGAACCGTCGTTGTTATAGCAAGATTGTCGCAACATCTTTAAATTGTTAAATATTTATAGTCCAATTTTAGGTCACAATCATCGCAATTGCGACGACCATGACCTAAAAATATTTCTTTTTTTTTACCTACTTATTTTAGGTCATTTTTAACAGTCAATTTTGAATGTTAGGTAAGTCTTCGCTCTTGCGATGAACAAACTACATACTTTTCTCTTGCGACGAACATTGACCATATTAATTTAGTCAAAGGACATGCGTTGAGCTAGCGACGAATATGGGGTAGATTTAGAAAAATTGAACTTTTTCTCTTGCATGTTGCGACGAAAGAGTACTTTCATCACAAAATTTTCAATATGTAGTAGTGTTACCATGCATGACATGGAAGTGAATATGGTGTTCTTCAAATTCCTGTAAATGGTTCTTCATTTAGGAACATCGAAGAAAGATGGCCAATTTTTAAAGAAGAACCTCATAATGTTAGGCTTTCATTGGCAACTGATGATGTCAATCCATTTGGTGCATTTAGGTCTATTTACTCTATGTGGACTATTTTTGTTATAAACAATAACCTTCCTCCTTGGATTTCAATAAAGAGGGAGCACACAATGTTGGCAATGATTGTTCCAAGTATTTTTTTACAAAATTGGTTTGAACACCGCATTTCATTTTTCTTATTCGTTTCATAATTACTTATATATATACAAGGTATAATTATGTGTAATTTCACCCAATTAGGTAAGTACCAAGTGAAATATATGAATGTATATATTGAGCCTCTTGTTGATGAGCTCCTGAAGTTATGGGTTGGCATCACTATGTACGACATATGTGCACCAATAGCGAAAAAGCAATTTCAATTCCATGGAATACTTACATGGAAAATTCATGATGCCCTAGGGTATGTAACATAATAATGAACTTTAATAGTATATAATTTTATGAAAATATGATGCATGCCTCTTAAAGATCAATTCCTTGTTATACAAATAATATTGACATTAATCCATATCTTGCAGGTCTTCAACCAAAGGGTAAATTTGCATGCCCATTTTGTTGTCCTAGGATGAAACCACATCATTCAAGAAGCCTAGGAAAGGAGGTATTTGATGAGTATATGCACTTCCTCCCTAAAAGCCATAGGTATCGAACTACAGAAAAAAAAAAAAACATCTTTTCAATTTGAAAGAAGAGACTAGAATAAAACCACGAAGAATGACACCTCACCTATGGAAGTTGTAATATAATAGAAATCGTCAAGGTAAGAGTTTATTCTATGTTTCATATATATTAATGTTTTACAATTTTAATTTGTGTTGAATTTTGTTTATTGTATCTAAAAATTATTGTTGTAATTTCATTAATTATTTTTCATAAATGTCTTCAAGGAATTAATGGGATTCCACGAGGAATGGAAAGTTACCATGTACAATTCAGTAGATTTCCCTACTATGAGCACCTAAAAATAACTCATTTGTTTGACACAATGCATATTGGGAATAATGTAACAAAAACGTTGTGGAGAATTGTATATGGGAGTGACAAAAAAAAATGTCAAAATTTGTATCGACATTCAAGAAGCCAATCATGCATTGCAGAATGTGATTTATTCAAATAGAAATGGACACTGAAATAATATTCCATTATTATTTACAGAGTAGGAAAGAAATGTTCTAAAAGAGGTCATTCGGAAAAATAAATTTCCCAAGGGATTTTCTTCAAACATAAATAATATCTGAACGAAGAAAGGTGAATTTGGTGGTGTGAAAAATCATGACTAACATACCTTCATTAAGGTAATTATTTTTGTTGTAGATTTCTATATTGGTAAATATATGACTTTTTAGTATTAAAATATGGTTTTCTTTCCCTAAAAATTAATTATCCCTTTGTTGTTATATTATGTTCTACCTCTATCTCTCTCCGATGTCTTTGAAAACAATGTAAAACAAGTTATATATGATCTTGGAAAATACATGAGGTAAATATTAATGATTTATATGAAAAATCATTGTTACTTAACTTGTCGACATTTGTTTTTCTTTCAATGTATATATATTGTTGTTGAAACCTATCATCTAATTTGTTATAACAAGTGTAGGTGGTTGTCATCTAAATAAATCCACAAAGAATATATAAAATGTTGGAGGAGAGAAATTCCTCGGCTAATGTGCGAAATGAAAAAGTATCCACCTTTGGAATTTTTCAATGCAAAAGAACACTACCTCATACACCAAGTTGAGGATATTGAAATGTGTGGACCTGTACAGACAAGGTCAATGTGAATGGTGGAGAGGCACTTGAATTGATTGAAGGCTTTCATTAGACAGAGAGCATGTCCTAAGAGATCTATGGTGGAGGGCTATATGGTATATCAATAGTTGGTGTATATTAGTTAGTATCTTCCTAAATTAGCAGAAAAAATCATGAAGGTGCCTCAGATTTGGGATGTCAATTCCATTAACAAATTTGAAGGGGAGGTATTGGTCGGGAAAGGTAGAATGAGGAAAGTGAAAGGTAATTAGATGGTAGATATATATAATACTTTACATTAAGATTGATTGATTTATATATTTTATTATTTAAGGTTTGTTTAGCTTCCATGATCAATTATTATTTAATCTTTATTATAATTAGTAATTTTGATTCGTTTTTCATATAGTTGGTCGAGAGTGTGATGCACTACATTTATACATTGCAAACAATCTTGATTGGATGTAGGTATAGATAGATCAATGTATACAATTTAATGGTAGGTTATCATGGGAATAAGTGGCTACTTTTCTTAAATAAGCTCATCATAATCAAGATACCAATCTTACTCAGATGGAAATTAATTTAGAATATGGTTTGAAAGATAAACAAACAAGTATATTATTCACCCACATCATGTTTTAGTTTTTTTCCAATATATTAATCTGTGTCGTGTGTTTTTTTATAAAATTTTCATAAGTCTAAATATGTTTATTGATTGATAATGCATTTTTTATGTGTCATCCATATTCCAGTTGACACACAACATGGTTATGTGGTGCATTGGTCATAAATTTCACATCAAAAATTTGGATGACAAGAAGAAAACCTTTGATTATGGGATAACTGTAGTATTTCAGGTCACCAATGTTTCCTCAAGAAGTGACATGCATCCAACAATATCAAAAAATAGATATTATGGGTATTTGGATGATACAATCAAGTGTGACTTTAAATCCTTCAAGTTAGTTTTGTTCGATGTCAAATGGTACATGTTATCGATGAATGAACATGATCTAGATATAACTATTATTGAACATGACAATGGATTTACCATGGTTGATATATGGACATTTGATTTGGGTACACAAACTTATGTTCTTCCAATCCAATGTGAGAAACTCTTTTATTCATAGGTCCCAGGTAAACAAGGATGGTCATATGTTGTTAGATATGATCCAAGAGGATGTCCTATAAAGTATAATGTACAAGAAGAAGATGATATTGAAGAAGAAGAAGATGCAAAGGAGCATGAGGTAGAAGTATTGTCAAATGAAGAAGTCGAAGAAGTTGAGCCAAATGTAGATGACAATGTGGATCTCTATGATGATATTGATGATGATATTATCAAAAATTACATTGATTATGATGTTGATATGGCTCGTCCTTTCAACATCGATTTTGAACCATACGATATAGATGTAGAGTTGGATGAAGAAGAAGATGAAGAATGATATTGTAGAAATGTTGAAATGTAGGAGATATGTGATTATATATTTTATCTGATTGATTCTCTTTAAAGTTTTTTATTTATATGGGTTAATAATCATCATCATTTTCATCATCATCGTTTTCATCGTCATTTTCACAGTCATCATCATCATCATCATCGTCATTGTCATCATCATCCTCATTTCCATTGTCATGATCAAATTTATATCATTGTTGGTGTATTATTTATATGTTTGAGTTTATATCTTCAATACGCTTGACCCAGGGTTCATGTCTACTGGGGTTCCAACAAAGACTCTAAAACTATCGACCCTCTTGGTAAACCAGAAGGAAACGCAGCGCACATAGTGCACTGCATAGTCTCACCCAAGATAGTCTTAATGGGTGGCTACAATACTCATGTGTTTTCAGCCCATGATAGAGTGGGGATATGAGAAGTGTGCGCTGAGGGTTCTATTTTAACTCATTAACGCAATAAACTGTCATTGACAATTATGCATGGAATATAATCAACTCATTTGTTTAGTATATAAACAACTACTTAAAACAATAAGGAAACCCATGCATTCAATCACATAACACAGATTTTACCATGGTTCACCCCCTCTTGGGTTACATCCACAAAGATTTTGCTCTCAAGATATTTTATTATGGCAGTTCCAAAACTCGAGCGCCGTGTTCTTTACAACTCTTCTCGGTCGGGTCTAGATCTATTACGAGGTGAACTAGATTGCACTAGACTCCTCAACCTGTGATCTAACCCTCAAGATCCACTCTCCCTACTCCTATATAGCTCAACAACTTACAAAATTAGGTCATATAGAAAAATATTACAACTAGCTATCAAAACAGGACTCCTCCTATAGACTCTCTATATATGTTTTCTCTCATCTCCTGCTATGAGACCTAGGTATCTATATTTATACATTTCTGGATCACCATCCATTACATTGTATTGAAAAAAACCTAACCCTAACATCGTTATATCTTCCCTTCATGCACGCATGCTTCTCTTCCTTCCAGCTGTTGCTTTCCTCGTGCATGCCTTCTTTCCCAAAATAACCTTTCTTTCCACTTTGGCCTGCTTCCAACAGGCCCCCAACACTGACATGTGGCTCGTCCCGAGCCACATAACCTCTTTGTGCTTCATCAATATATCTGGTGATCTCTTGGAACTTCTCCCTGAGATTTGTTGCTTGCATTTGAGCCTGCACGGTATTCTCCTTAAGTGATTCTACTGTTTATACTACAATATTGTCGTTGATCATCAATGCACACTCTTCCTGGGTCTGTGCCATATATGTCTTGGATTCTTCTACCTATGCAATGACCTCTACTACTAGCTCTTGGAGCGGTTCCATTTGAGCCTGGCATTCCTTTTTCCACGTCTATGCAGTGATGAGTTCTACCTGTAATATCTTTGTATCTTGTGCCCCTTTGACGCGATCCGTGATGGAGATTGTCTTATACCTTTGATTAAGGTCTTGGATAGATTTGCTTATCCTTTCTTCTTGCTTGTCCCACTACTGGACCTACTAATCCTCTTCCATCTTCGTCCATAGTTGTGCTTATTTTTCGAACAGGTTGGCTGCTGCATGGGCCTGTCGTTCTATCTCTTGTATATGCTTTGTTGCCTCTTTATTCCTTTGCACCCTTACCTATGGTGATGGGATTTCGTCTACATTGACGACTTCTGGCGACTATTGTTCACTTTCCTGCGATTGTATTTGGGATCTGGTCCTAACTATGGAGTGTCTGGCATTCTGGCTCGGTTCTACTTATTTGAGTGGTGCCATGGTGGTGAAATTAGATTATACGTCGAGCTTAGTATCCTCTACAACCTCTTTGAACTTCTCTCTATGCTTCGTATTCTCTATTGCTCTCTGCCTCTTCCAATTTTTCCATAAGATTTTTGCTCCTACTTCCTTGCTTTGTATGGGAATCGTGTGAAGCTAGTCGAATATGTTACCTTTATGATGGATTCAATTAACCTTCGATTCCTTCGTACTTTCCATTACTCTACCTCTCCATATTCTAGTTAGCAAAATTAATGTGGTGTCCCATCAGTCATTTTCGGTCATTCAATTATGCTTTCCTTCATCATTTAGCACTTATTTTTCTGTCTTTACCTTTCCCTCTTGTTTACATTTCGAACCGACTGTTGGCCTTGTCTTCATTGAGTTCGCATTACTAAGTGTGTGATATCCTTCTCCTTTTGATGCACTGTACCTCGGTTGGTACCGTTTAATATCCTTCTCTATTTTCTTTTTTTTGTTTGTCACTGCGCAGTGACTTTCATGTTGTGGGTGGTCGATTGTGTTTGTACAACTTCAGTCAGCTCCCATTGATCATCCCTTTGATTTCTGCACCTCCTAAGTCCTTCAACTGTACAGCTCCCCCATTTGTGACAATTTTTACTTTGTATGGTCCTAACCAGTGCATTCTGAGTTTTCTTGGATGCTGAATGGATTTGCTATCATACATCAACACTAAGTATCCTTCCTTGAAAGTTTTCTTCTTAATATGTCTGTCATGCAAGGCTTTGACCCTTTCTTTATGAAATTTTTGGTGGAACCCTGCTATTATCCTATCTTCCTCCATGATCATCAATTGATTCAGCCTCTCCTATATGACGCCTCATTCTGTCATGTGTGTAATCGTGTTTACGTGCAAACTGGGTACCAAAAATTCTAATGGCACCATTGCTTCTTGCCCATATACTAGTCTGAATGGTGTGTGTCCTGTCAAGTTATTGCATGTGGTCCTGTATGCCTACAATACTGTTGGTATTTTGAGGTCCCAATCATCCCTGTTGACATTATAGATCTTTTTCAGTGCATTCTCAAGGATTTTGTTAAATGCTTTCACTGTTCCATTCGCCTGTGGGTGATATGGTGTGATCTTTTGATGATGGACTTCAAATTCTTCAGTCATAGCCTTAATAGTGTTGTTAATGAAGTGAGTGCCTTGGTTGCTCATCAAAACTCTTGGGAAGCCAAAAAACATGATTACTTTTTCAAATAGAAAGTGTGTTGTTGTTTCTACATTGAAATATTTCACTAGTGTTGCTTCCGCCCATCTTGTCAAGTATTATGTCGTGGTGATAATGTACCTTTCTCCTATCCTCTTTCCTAGTGGGTTAATTGGTCCCACAAAGTATATTTCCCATTTGTTGAATACTTGCAACGTTACCTGTGGTCACAATGGCATCTCATCCCTTCTATTGGGTTTACCAACCCTTTGACAAATGTCGCATCTCTGGTAGTACTCTTTTGAGTCTCTATGAATGGTCGGCCACCATAGTCCTGTGTGAAATACCTTATGCATGGTAGATTTACCTGCATAATGTCCTCCTTCTATTCCCTCATGGGATTCTGCTAAAACCCTTGGTATTTCATGTTCTATCACATATCTTCGCAAGATGTGATTTGCACCCATTTTGTATAAGTGTCCTGTGATCAACTAATAGTCTGTAGCCCAGACTACTAGGTTTTTCTTCTATGCGGTGTTATATTCCTATGGCGCATTACCTGTACTTAAGTATTGAATGATATCTGCAAAGTATTCATCAATGATGTGGACTGAAAATAAGTGTGCGTATGAAAATTTGTCCTCTAAATTTGTAGGTTCTTCTCCGTTCGTGACCCTTGATAGATGGTCAAGTCCTACATTCAACTTTCCTAGCTTGACTATTACTTCAAAATCAAAATCTTGAAACAATAGTAACCATCGATAGATTATCCCACCCAACACTAGCTTGTTGACAAGATATTTAAGGTCTGAGTGATCTATGAACATCTTAAAATGTTTTCCCAATAAGTAATGTCTAAAATTCTGCAGTGCATAGACCATAGCTAGGCCTTCCCTTTATGTAGTGTTATAGTTTTTCTCTGATTCTGATATTTTTTTTTCTCGCAAATGCTATATGGTGATCCGAATACCCTCTCCTGGCTATGCTAAAAGAACTCCAAGTTCTATGGCTGATGCATCTACATGTTCATGGAATGTCTTCTCCCAGTCTAGAAATACTAGTATTGGCGTTGTTACCATCTTTTGTTTTAGCGTATCCAGACTGTGTTGACAATCTTCATTTCACTGAAACTTTGTTTCTTTCCTTAACACTTTCTTCATTGGTGCAATAATCTGTGCATACCCTTTGATAAACTTTCTTTAGTATCTTGTGTGTCCCAATGTTGCTCTTATTTGGCAGACTATTTTTGGTGGTGGCAAGTTAACAATTACTATAATCTTTGCAAGATCTACTAGTAAGCCTTGCTTGCATACTATATGTCCCAAACGTATCCAAAACGGTGTTCTGAAGATACATTTCTTGATGTTTAATGATATATGGCACTGCCCACATCTTTCTAACATCAATCGCAAGACCTCTACATGGTCTTTCAACAAACTATAGACTGTCCAATCGTCCAAGTATACCTCTAGAAACTGGTGGATAAATTCTTTAAATTCAGGGATGACTACTCTGGAAAATATTGTTGGTGCATTCTTCAGTCCAAATGGCATGAGCATGTATTGGTAGGATCCCCATTCTGTAGAAAAAATGGTCTTGTATCTGTCTTCCTATGCTATCTTGTTCTGGTGGTATCCTGAGAATCCATCAGTGAATGAGTAAACTTCGTGTCCTCCTACGTTCTCCAACACTTCATCTATGAAAGGTGTAGGGAACGGGTCATGTAGGCTTGCATCATTCAGCTTCCTCAAGTCGACACATATTCTTATCCTTCCTTATTTTTTCTCATGAACTACCATTAGGCTTATCCATTCTGATTCTTCCATAGGTTCTATGATTTCGGATTCGAGTATTCTATCGATCTCAGCTTTAACTTTATGCTTATATATCGAGTTTAGTATGTATGGTCGCTGTCGGATCAGTCTTGCTTCAACTCTAAGTGGTATCTTCATTTCTCCTAGCTCTCCCACTATACCCTTCATTTCTATAAATGTTGTGGGGAATAGATCGTTGTACTCGCGTAGTAACTCTGTTATGATTTCTACTGTTTTCTCATCCAAGTAGTCTCCAATGTTGGACATTTTGGGATTCTTAACTGTCCCAATGTTGAATTTATTCACCTTGATCGATGCAACAATTACTTCTGATTCTATAGGTGGACCTTCCACTTATCTTTCTCCTTCCTCTTCATCAATCTGAATATCACGTGGATTGTCTTCATCTGGTGCTTCTTCCTCCACATGGTAACATGACAACATTTCTTTTACTGTCCGTCTGTTCCGTTGTTGTTCTTCTGTTATGAGTTCGACTTTTGGTTCCTTAATGGATATCAATCCTCTTATCTTCTTAAGTGTTGCATCTATGTTGGGGTTCTCATGCTCGAATGCAAAAGTGACTGTAAAATTTTGTTGTAGTACTATCCAACTCGAAGTTCCTCTGCGCAGTTCCTGGTCTGTATACCAGTTTGCTAGTATTCCTTCTAAGGTGTGTACAAAATGATGAGGCCATACCTATGGGGGTGTCATTTTCCACAACGTTATGCAATTATCCAAGTTTTTTTTCGATGCCCCCTGTCCACCGTACTTCTTCTGCTTGTTGCTTTTCTATTTTGTGCCAAACCTTATGTGTAGTAACTGCTTACACTGGTACCAATCCGTGATTGTTTCATTATGTTTGCCCCACCATCTTGCAGATGTGGCCTTGAGTGCTATATCAAGTGTGAATAGTCTCTAATTTTCGAACACTTCATCCTCATACTATGCCAAGAATAATTCTAGATCATTTACTCCATGGAAACTGGGTGGTTCCATTTATCTCCGTGCCTACCCATCTTACTGTGCGGTCTATTCTTGTGCACCTTCTTGTGCAAACTTCATGTAGCCTTTATTTCTAGTTTTCTAATCCTGTATCTGAGTCTGTCACACATGAAGTAATGCTTCGCCAACTGAATATCCCATATGCAGTTTGGTTTATGTAATCTGATGCAGGAGCATCGCTCAACTATCAAGCGAGCCAGCGCGTGGAAAGAGAAGAACAGCTGGACAGTGCCTGCATATACCTTTTTGAAATACTTTGGAAAGATTTTGCGCCTCCATTTAAATGAAGGCATTTAAATCCAAGTGCACTTGTAATATATTATAGATAGGAAGGCATTTATTTAATTTAATGCTGGTAGATAGAAATTAACTGTAGATTAGACAGTTTTATCTTTCGAGAGGGAAAACGGAGTATAGACACCCTCCCTTGTATCATTGTAACATTCATTCAACATTAGCATTGACAGAAAGCAGAGAGCAGAGCAGAGAGTTGTAAAGAAACCTCCATGTACAGTTATTGAATTAATAGGAAGAGCTTTGATTCAATTCCATGGATGTGTTTGATCTCTGTGTGCTATTGATACTGTGCTTTTGCATGTTTGCTTCTTTTTATGCTTATCTCTTATATGCTTCATATGTGATTGCATATCAGGTTCGAAACCTGAGAGAATGAAGGAATGAGTTTCAATTGTTTCTCAGTTTAGGCCAGGAGATTCCTGCATAGAGTGCAGTCGAATTCCTCCGCATAGAGTGCGTTGAGGGGCTAAATAGTTGAACTTTCGTTCTCCCTT